>JABSTR010000491.1:0-35611 GCA_013339765.2 Haemaphysalis longicornis | reverse complement strand
CCCGTCACAACCAGCGGCGGTTTCGTTGGGAGGAGATAGAAACACTGCAAGCCAGAAACGAAATGGCCCCCAGACGCCTTTGGGGGCTCGAAGTGGCGGTACTCTTAAGCGTAGCTTATTTAGTGACGCTAGGTAGCTGAACAATGGAATGAGGGGATGGCTTCCAACGGAATGGTCGTTGCAGTTTGTCCTTGATTGTATGGCCTGAAGAGGAGGATTGTGTCCTATCAATGTCTCCTCATCCTCGAGGAGCGCCCTGACTGGCTCTCCCTAAAGAGGAATTAACCTTGGAAATTTGCTTTTTCTTATTCTTTTGCTCCTTCTCCTGCTCACCTGCCCAGCAAAAAGGAGGAGGATTCCAAGAAAGTGGCGGAGATGCAGCCATCGGTGGCCACTGAGGAGGTGGAGGCCCTCTCGCCCGAGTACTTCACGCAGGCTGTCAGCATCACGCAGGGTGAGCGCTCCCCACCATGGTGGCAGTGCACTGGCTCCTTCACCCGTTATGCTGTTAGCACAAGTACCGTATAAACCGGATTATAGGTCCACCCCCTACCTTGAGGTGGGAAAAGTTGACAAAAAAAATTATTCAGCACAGAAGCGCACTCACAATGTCTATATTTATTTTCGACGCCCGTCCGTCACTGCCACTCACTATGCCTGCCGAAGTCACTCGTCCGAGCTCTCAGAGTCGTCCGAGGATGACTGCTTCGCACTGTCATCTTCCATGCCATCAGGCGCGTTGCTGATGGAGCACTTCCTGAACGCTCGTGTAACCATGTCGTCGGGCAGCGACTGCCCAGAGAAGGACACCCAGCTTGACACGGTCGCAACCGGCCCGTATAGGTCTTTTTGTTGTCGCCGGCGATTCACTCATTGTACAGTTCGTGGAGCCGGTCCGCGCATAGCCTCCGGAGCGATCGTGAGCGAAGTTCCCGGACGAAGTTCCCCGAAGTCCGCCACTTTGTTCTCCAACTCGGGGTGCACCGCTTGACGTCCACGGAACGATCGGTTTCGGTGGTTGCATGCGCACAGCTTAGGTTTCTGGATCCGCCAGTACCGCACACTTTTCTCCGAAACGCCTAACTGGCGTTGCGCCGCCATATTCCCATTCTGCTCGGTGACTCAATCGCCGTCAGCTTAAACGCCTCCGTAAACTGGCGTCGACTGCCGCCACTCATCTCGGAACAGAGACGTACAGAAATGTACGCACGCACAATAGACGAGTAAAAGACGAAAAACTAGAGAAAAGCGAAATAAAATAAAGGCCTGATAGCTATGCTGATAGTGCGAGAGAGCAGTCTGACACGAATGGCGATGGCGACGGACATTCCTCCATGGCGACGGAATACGCTTGCACATTGTTGCCAGACAACAATTTACATTCTGCCAATGACCGCTATATAAGACGAGGGGTGACTTTTGTGCGGATATTTTTGGGGAAAAACTCGACCTATATTCCGGTTTATACGGTAGATTGTCTCCCAAAATCCACTTCTCAGTCTGGCGCAGAAATCCCCTGCAGCAATTTCTCATTTCATCCCATGCAGTTTATGGGTGGTGCCTCATCAGAGTTTTCTTTTTGGGAACAAGACAAGAGGTGCATAGTCCCCGACGTTTCACCTGTTAACTGAAGACTAGGAGCTAGGTGTAGACTGGAGCACTGTCTCACACCTTTATACCTTGCGTGCATCATCTCTTGTGGTAAAACTTCCAGGTGCAACTTAGTTTTTTTTCCCTATCACCTGAAGTCCAGGTGCAAACTTGGGATGTAAATGCTGCGCTGCCTCTTAAATCAGAGACTACTCCACTTACAGGAGCAAATTTTAAGGAAATCTTTTAAAATCAGAGCAAGAAATTTGCAGTGCTCATCCTGAAAACTGAAATTTGCTGTTGTTTGCATAAGCTTCAGTAAAATGCTGCAGTTTGCAGCTTTGCGAAAACTGCTCAAAGCATAAAACAAAGAAAAAATGCAGCAACAGACGTAAATGAGTAGACTCTTAACTTAGCCTTTGGTTTGCAGGCAACGTTCATCTCTGAAATAGGATTGATTATTAGTTGAGGTGTATTCCTATTGCTTATCTTCTTACAGTTTAAGGGGGGACGAGGGTCTTAAAACGAACTTTTTTATTTATGGGTAGAAACTTATGAAAATTTGCACACTGATGTGCTTTTCTCTGTAGATTTCAAATATGCAATTATATTTGAGCTGGTGCTGTTAGTTCAAAAGTTATCATACAAAGTCTAAACCGCAATTAGGTAATTTCTTACGCAGCTTTAATGAACTTTCGCATTGCATTTTGTCGCTTTTAATTACATGAATGGATAGCCAGAGAGTTCCATACCCGATGACATTCTTCGTTTTTCTCTAAAGTCACGGCATCCTAAAAAAATATGTCAAGTACAAAAAATGGCAGTATTGGATATTTTGGCTCATCAAAATAACTGCAAGTCATTATTTATGCGTAGCCTAAACAGAAAAACTAAGAATGTCATCGGCTGCCTCAGGCTGTACTGAAAAAAATGGTACCAAGATTGACCTTATGAAGCAAAAAGAAGTTTCCAAAAAGCTGCGTAAGGCTGAGGGAAGTGACCAAAAATATGAAACTGAGAAAACTGCATTTGAAGTTTGGCCATGTGTTATGAGATGAACCGTCAGTAGTGTAGCTTCAAAATTTCCCAGTAACAAAGACATGTTCTTCCCATTTTCAAATCTGTCTTTGGATTCCAAAAATGTCAACTAGAACTGGAGATACAAAAGGCCAAGTAACGGACCCCATCAGGAATTTAGCAAAATTTATCGACTTCGAATCGGTTGGCATTTTGTTAGCGTTGTGAAATCTGGTGGTGTCTTGCTGGCGTCGTGAAAACTGCAACAGTCCTTCGTGAAGTGCCATCATCTATTACAGTGCACTGTGGTACCCAGAATATTGTGTACGGCAAAAGTGTGAGGGTGAAACTTGCTTTAGGTGCCCCCCTTTTTTTGTTCTTTGGTGAGGCTATTTCATTCGCGGTTTTTATGCTGGAAGTTTGAGAGGATACAGGGGTGGGACACTGCGCAGTGCGTTTTCCGCAAATGCATCATGTTGTTGGCCCTCAAAAGAGTCTTTTGGGGAAAATAAATGTAGCCGAAAGGCAAACTTTCTTGGCCTATGGGGATAAACCCATAGACGCCTTTTTCCTTCAAGCCGTGCATGGTGCGGCTATCTCCATCGGACATCACGGTTGTGTACCGCAGCCCATTCTTGGAGAGCGAGCGCTTGAACATTATCAGGGCTGCCTCTACCTCCATGCGTCCTGCACCACAGTCAATGTTTCGCTGACACTCATGGTCTGCCAGCCAATCTTCGTAGCCCTCATCTGAAGCTTTGGGTCCGATGGCGCAACCTAAGCAAAAGTTAGAGAGGACTACATGATCAATCACCAAGCCGGTGTACACTTCAATGATGCAGCCCACTCCAATGTGTGACAACCGTCCCCTTGTCATCCACGTGCCATCAAACATCACATCTATGTTGTTTGGCGGCTGACCAAGGTCGAGTACAAGTCCTTGATGGCACGCACACTATCAGCTTCAGAGGCTGCTGCAGTGTCCTCGCAAACCTGAACCACTTTCCTCAAGTGCGCTTGGAATGTCTTGTGGTGCAGGCCTCTGTGGGACAAGTTCATACCAGCACAAAAATCTGACAGAGCAGTCACCCCCTTCCCGATGCTTTGAATACTTTTCAAAGCCCTCATATTCACTTCAAAAAGAGTGATATTGCCAGATCCTTCGGTCCTTGGCGAGGAAAAAACGTTCCACACGGTGTTCACAAACCGAGCACGTCACCTCGAGCTTCACGGCGAGGCCGTACTGCCGGTCAGGCTTCCTCAAATCCGGCGCCGCCAGCCCGCACTTGCCGCACCTGACGTGCGCAAAAAGGTCCTTCAGCATTGCAAAATCCACTAAGACAAAATCTGTGCCGGATTCTTCCTCTGAGTGCGCCAAATCCACTTCAAGGAGGTCGAATTTCCGCTGCGTTGCTGACTTGGTCTCCATTCCGCGCTTGACCTCGTCCGCGTGTTCCGTACGCGCGGCGATCTCCTCCGCCGTGTAATACCTCGTGTCAAGCCGGCAGGACGTGCTTGGACCAGGTATGGATTCCGGAGGTGGTTGGTCAGGCGATGGGGCAGGCGAGGCAATACGAGGCGGCGAACGATTCTCATCCGGCGGAGTCGAGCGGCCCGAAGTCGCACCACGCGACCTTGGGATAGGCGGACGACGCTTTCGCTTCCCGTGCGCATGACGGGTCGTCTTCTTCAAACGTACGTCTCCTGGCATCATTCACGAAAGTACGCGATGGAAGAATTAGAAGAAACTGTAAAAAAAAACTGCTCTAAGCGAGCGCTGCGCCAGAAGAGCGGACTCCGTCAGACGCGCGTAGCAGACGCCATGATGGCGACCGCCATGACAGCAGTCGCGCCGACCAATGGGAGGGGTCGTATGGCGAACTCAAACCGCGCGCGCCCGCTCTAGCCAATCGGCGGCCGAGAAGGTGCCTTCGGAAAACTGGCAAGGGCGGTCGTTCTACTCAAGCGACGCCATTTTGAGATATCGCAAAATGCGCACAAAGAAACAAGCTTCAAAACAAGACCAAGATGGCGGCGATCGGTCGGCTGCTGCGCCCGCGCGGGAATTTGAAGCAACTTTTGCCCAATTCTGGGCATTTCGTGGCCCTCGAGGCGTTTCAAAACATGATTTTAGAGTATTTCCCGATGGAATTTCGCGTTGATATTTTGAAGGCAGGTGCTTGAAGGTACAATAATTCCAAAAATTGGATTTTCTCAAAATCGATATTTTGGCCATTTTTGACCATTCTAAGACCCGCGTCCCCCCTTAATAGTGTTCCATACTATCATTGTTTTTATTACTATATTTTATTCTATAATGATTCTCAGTATTACTATTATAATTTTGGGATGCTGTTTTGATCAAAAACCGCACATACTGAGAAAACTTTTACAAGTTGCCATAACATAAACATCCATACAATTTTTAGGAAGGAAACCGGCTTTCAAATGGCATGGTGATACGTCTACCTTTTTATGATTCATTGTGCATGGGCTCTACTCTTAGTGCTTGCAGTTTACCAGTTTTATATCTTGAACATCTTCACTGCAAATTTCCGCTCATGCACGCATGCACACTGCACCCAAACTGGGGATGGTATTCCCGGGGGGTGCAAATTAGTGCCTACCTATCCATTCCCAATGTCTCACGTCTAACATTTTGTGACTGTGAAGTTAGAGTGAGTTCCATTTGGGCATTTCAGCCTTAAATTAGAATACTGGCTCTGTTAACCCTTTCTGCACCGTGAGAAAAGAAAAAGAAAAAAAAAAGAAGCAAAGGAAACTGTACCAAATTTACCGAAAAATGTTTTTTACTCAATTTGTAGAGCTTTTTTTTTTTTCTGAATAAAGCAGCACCATTATTTCTATGAAATGATGTTCCTTTATTTCTCTAACTGTGTAAAAAAGATTGCTTTAAGATGGCTTGAGAAGGCACCATTATTTCGGTGAAGTAACGTTCTTTTATTTCTTTAGGTAAAAAAGATTGCTCGAAGATGGCTTCACCGCATGGCTGCGGTGTCCTGCAAAAAAAGCGCCACCAGTGCTACAAAATGACCAATGACAAGTACAGTCGTCATTGGTCATTTTCGTACAAAATCTCACGACGACTATACTCGTCAACGGGAGTGAAAGGGTTAAATGAAGCTTTTAGGGGCGAAGCACCTTCGGGGATCGGGGATGTTGGCGTCTCCTGTCGTTTGACGACAGGACACGGACATTTCCTGTCAAGCTGTCAAACGACGGTCAAAAAACAGGTGTATCATGGATAAAACCGGTTCAAAATAAACTAACGTGATAAACAACATGCTAAACATGACTAACGTGATAAATAAAATAGCATATTTCAGGGTAGCTTGACTGTAATAGCATGCAAGCGCTTGTTTTAGCGTGGACAAGCATCGCTCGTCTTCAATCGGAGCTGTAGAACCCATGTGGACAAGCTCAGCTAGTTTACGGTAGGCAAACGGTTGAGCACGGGAAATGTGTAATAACGGAGTGTTATGGTGGATGCGAAATTAGCATCTCCTTCACTGTGGCGTCAGTAGCTTTGGGTCAAGAAGAAAGGTTTGTCATAGCTTCACGAAACTGTGGCAGGTTTATGATGAAAGTTGACCATCGCTTAATGAGAAAAAGTAATTCTCAAAAGTGGTTGTTTGGGCTTTTTTCTCTGGAAAGTGTTGACTAGTCCTGCCTGTGGGTGGCCACATAATTGTCAGTGTGAACTGGCACAGAGCCTAAAGGCTTTTTCAAAGGCCTTTTCATCAAGTGTCAGCTGAACCCTGCGGATAACCCTCTTCTGTCAGGGTTCGTTTTACTGTACGTTTTGGGTGGTCACCGCAAGCACTCGAAGTGCAATAAAACTGATACCTAGTGCATTTCAAACAATGAATATGTTGTGTTTTTAAGGGAACGTCCCCTGCAGTTAATGTGGGGGCTGAATCTCTGTGTCCAAGTTTGTCCAAAGAAGGTTCAGGGGCGTGTCATTGAGTACATATTTGTAAATTTGAACCCCAAATTGTAGGTACTTAAGATATTCATAGTTTCTGAATACTGCTATTTGATTTGATCCCAAATTGGATGTTCTCCTGAACCGAATATTGTACTGTTTTCTTCAATATTGAAAACTTCGATATGTGAAATTGTTCTGTTAAAATCAATTCTTTGAAGCATCAAATATTTGCACACCTCTTGAGATTACAAGCACCACTGTTGTTCCGCAAAACTCCTGGTAGGAGCACGTAAAGCTGGTTTCTGCTACTCCGTTAGTTGGGTTCCCTGCTGCAGTGTACTTGGTCATAGGTTGAAATAGTACTTGTCAGCAGCTTAGGCAACAGTGCTGCACAGACGGTGCTTGCTTCACGCAGTAAACAACCCCGGGTGTTGTCGACCCATGGTAATGTCCAGGGGTGGGGACAGTATCGATCCCTGCACTGGGACATACGCAAGCTTGGCTTGGGTCCAGTGGTCCAGTTGCCCCCTGAGAGGCTCGCCAAGTGAGCTGTTGGTGGCCATGTGCCTGAACGCCTCTCCCCTACCCTGTTTCTCCTCTCCCCCAGTGTGCTCCATCGGCCAGCGGCTGGCCCAGCCGGATGTGCAGCCGGAGTACACGGCCTTCCTGTACCCCAGGCGCAAGCCACTGCTCATCAAGCGCTCCCAGAGGTGCAGGGTACGCTTGCCGCTGGCTTTCTGTTGCCCTCTCTTCCACTCTGTGGCATACCGCTTGTTTAACTCCTCCCCACAATGCTGCTACACTGGTGATGACCTCCATCTCGGCTGCTGCTGCTGTTGGGGCGCAGCGTGGAAAACTTTCTGCTGATACTTACCTAAAGGAAACAACACGACCCAGTCTAATAAAAGAAAGGAAAGGAAGCTACACTGTTGTATGTTCTGTAAATGCCCGATTAAAAAAAGCTCTTGTCCAAACGCAAGGACACAAAGAATTTGTTGGGAGCGGGGCTCAGTGTTCGGTGCACCTTCACACCATCTAATCACTCTGTAGGATGGCTGGTGAAGTCGATAGAAAAGAACGTGTAAGGCTTTAAAGCGTGCCGCTGGGTGGCACCTAGGACAGAGGGAGAACTTGCAGCATGGCAGTGGGGCAACAGTCGTGAAGGCCATCAACCGAGAACTTCCGAGTGGTGCCGCATGGGTCCGTTGGCAAGCACACATGGAGGTTTGCTTAATCCTGATGTACTGTTGAAGGACCGGCCTAAACAGCTGGCTGTGCTCATTTGTGACACCATGAGTTTGGGGATCACAGTCAGGTGGGAGATTACAAATACAAGTCATCCTGGTCCTCCTGGTGAAGTGAGGGGCGGGATGGGGTGGAGTGCACGGTATGGGCACACCCAGCATCTTTCGTCGTGGAAAAAGTAGTTGACACTGTCATTGTACCACCATTGCATCTCATCACTGTCTCTGCTCGTGATGACAGACCTGTGACAGTGGCCCACAAAGCTTTCTTGCAGATACTGGTTAACCTGAAGTCATGTGGAATGTTGTGTGGATCTAATTTCGTGTGCACACAGTGTGTTTTATTCTAACTATGCATGCTGCTGCAGTTAGAGGCATCCACAGTGACTCCAAGCTGGGGTAGAACAACACAGCTGCGATTAAATCGTGCCTTTGTCCTCTCTTGTGGTGCGTGCAGGAGTGTGAGCACAACTTGAGCAAGCCCGAGTTCAGCCCGTCCAGCATCAAGTTCAAGATCCAGATGGCGGCCTTGTGAGTGCTGCTGCTGCTGCTGCATGAGCTGCCATTGTGTCTAAGCCTCTTGCCTCAGGCACATGCTTCAGTGGGGTGGCTTCTTCCCACTCTGTGCTCACTGCTGATGATGGAGGAGGGCAGGTGGGCGAAGTGAGATGAAAAATGGCGCGAGGTAGCGAAGGAACAAAATCGAGGGGGAAAAAAAATGAACAGGGGGGTTGTGCAGCATAAAAACTGCATCACGGGTGCTGAGCGATGTGGCAGCTAAAGCAGTGAAGTGAATAGAGAACCACCACCCTGGGTCAGGAGTGCGGAGAGTGGCTTGAAAGGTGGGAAAGAGAACATCACCAGTTTTTCTCTCAACCACCACAGGCATTTCCAGTTATACGTGTGAGCCACTGTATGAAGCAGGCCCCTCATACTCTCGTGTCGAATCAGTGGGCACTGTTTTTGTGGAGACCTTGGTGTCCATCGGTCATTGGAAGGCAGTTCTTTAACAGAGGGACGCATAAATGGGGTGCCTCCCTCTTACAAGGAGGAGGAGGGGGAGGAGGAGAACATACTTTTATTCAGATTTCTGAACGGCCCAGAGGGCGACCCAGGGGAGTGGTTCCTTCTTCACTGGAGCCCATATGCAGTCCGCGCCGCCTGTGCTTTGTCCACCAGCTGAAACGAGTGTCCTGGTGTATTTTTAGTTCGTGTTACATTCTAGCGAGAGGCGTAAATGAGTGTCCCGGTGTTTTAGTACCCTGACTACATGAGACAACAACAGGAGATGCCGACAGGAGACACCGGCAGCCCCAGCGCCTGAGGGGCCTCACCCCTAAAAGTGTTTGGCCACATGCATAATGCGTAGGACCAGCATCAGGCAAATCACCTGGGTAACAGAGTGGCTATACATAATACCACGGGATGTGACTTGCAGTAGGGAAGGAGAGCTAGCTCGTTGTAGGGATGAGATTAGCATGGTTGGTTGCATACAGGGGGCTAGCAGGTTTGCAGGATAGGAGAGGCTGTCCAGCAGTGGATGCTGATGATGATGCTGTTGTCCCAGACATTTCTTTAGCTGCACTCGCCCCACAGCAGTCTTTGCTATGTTCGCACGCCTCAGTTTTTTAGTGTAAAGACGAGCCCAGTGTAATTTTCTTACATTGGGAAGCAAGGTTCTTGCCGTGCATTCGCTTGCATACCAAACAGCAACGGAATGCAGCCGTGCATAAACCCAGGCTCTGGCACAATGTTAACAGGTGTGACCAGTGTCTTTGCTTTGCTTTGCTTTGTTCTATGCTGTGTTCTCCGTATGCCTGTTTTTTTTTCCTAGCCTCAAAAGCTCTGTGGTCAAACCTTATGGGTTTCGACTCCCAGGGGATTAAAAGTTGGTTAAAATAAACACGGGTTCCAACTGATGTGGACATGTAGAAGTCTTTCAGTGTTCCAGAGATATGGAGGAACTCTTGTCTTTTTCTATGAAGCATGAGTAGGTGAAAGCACTAGTGTGTCAAGAGTATTCACCCCCTCTTCAGTATTCTTTTTTTGTTGATAATACGTTTGCTGGAAAGAAGTTGATGTAATAATGTACCGTATGAATATATTGGCCTGTGTTTTTTATTATAATTCATTCAGTAATGTTACGGTAAGAAAAAAGAGCGGAAATTCGCGATACTTTCTGCTGGTGCAAGTAAAGGTTCTTTGTGTATTTTTGCTTGTTTGGTTCATTTCTGGTATCAATTTTGGTTGATACAAATATTTGTTGCTGTCACAAGAAATTCGTTTCACTGAGATTCTACTGTATTTGGTTTTCACTGTAAAAAAAAAGACTATACTTGCATAATCTTCTTCTGTGGTTCACCGAACTCAGAAGAAGATGAGATCATGTCGAACATTGATGTTTTAGGGCACATGAACTAATTCTGCACTTACATTGCTCGGTGCAATGACGTACCTGATGCAGGGGTGAGACAGCTGCGCATAGTGCGCCTTTCTGATACAATTTCATTTTCCTGCGCCAAGCTGCTCCAAAAGCACGAAAATGGCGAAAATTGCGCCAAACTGCTCCAGAAGAGCCTCAAGGGCACGGATTTTGATGCTCATGTCAGTTTCGGCGTGGACGAAAGCCTCCCGCATCCCGGTCACCGCTTTTATCGTCGGTCAATAGCAAACACAGAAATGGCACAAATAGAAAGACTGAAACGAAGCAAGCGATAGCTTCTAAAACTCGATTCGCTTTCCGTCCGGGTTTCGCTGAAACGGCCTTCTCGATTAGGCATCGCTGTGGCAACAAACATGGCCGCCGCCTGATCTGGCGCTACCAACGCGCTCAGTGCGTATCGCGATATTTTTTCCTGGTTTATTTTACGCTATCAGCTGGGTTCCAGTTTATTCATTCTATCTGTTGTGGCTCTGAACAGTGACGTTAACGCGGGGATATGGTTTGAGATTGGTGCCAGATTACGGGAAGTTGGGCGGCTCGAAAAAAAGTTAATTGAAATGTGGGGCCTACGACTTCGCCGTGGTTTGTCCTTGAGTGCGAAACGCGGTGCGCGCGTCTATAATCGGGTTCATGAAGTGAATTTTTTGGCTTGTTGTGCTGTTGTAAAATGCTGCGGTGTTGCTGTGCTTTGAAGCGCGATCGCGAGCCTCGGGGATGGAACGGTCGACACGAAAGTTGCGGGCTGTGCTGCGGCGCCGCGACCTGTTCATGCAGCGCCCAATAGCTGCAGGACTATATAGAATGCGACTATAACACTTGATGTATGCAAAGTGAAATTTAATGCCAAAATCTAGGTGGCATTAACGCTACTCAAATGACCATAGGGTGAACCTGCGCCCCGGGGACTGAACGGGTAGGCTGGTTGGGCTATGTGACCGTTAGCTCGAAGCTGCTCAACTGTTGCCGGGACTACAGTCGTTCCTACAACGCAGCCTGGGATTACAAAAATAATAATTGTAGCATTAAAACAGCAAAAAAAAAAAACGACAATTGCGGAGCCCTTAAATTTGATAATAGTTTTAGCAGTCCGTCTGTTCCATCGTGTACGTAGTTACCGTGCTCACCGGGACTCGTCTGGGCACTTGGGCATTCGTAGCCGTAGGGGGATTAGTTCCGCGGATATGCCTTCGCCTTGTCCGCGCCTCCTCGCCCTTCCGCTGTGCGCGCGCAGGCGCAGACCGGTCCGGTAAACCCGGGTACAAAGTAACACGGACTGCTAAACTCTCTATGTTAACGGCAGTTTTGTTGTCAGTGTTGCGTGCAGGCGCAACACAATATAACCAGTTAGGAAAAAGGTGAGTGCAGTTAGTACTTGTGATTACTCTTAAAAACTCTTTCAGGTAAGGCTGTTTGAGCGTTCTGTGTATTCAAACTGATTGAAATGTGCACTTGACCCCTGCAATTGCTGAAATAGTGATTTTTTAAGCTCACAAGACGATGTATTAAATGTCCCCTAACTGCTCCACATCAAGATTCTTCTGCTCCAAAATCGAAATTTTGCTGCTCCGAAAACTGCTCCCAAATCTGTTTGGGCTGTCTCACCCCTGCTGATGAGGCATTGTGCAAGATGGAAGATGTAGACGCATTCCTAATCGGTTGTTCCTAACTGATTTCTTCAAATAAAGCAGCTTTGAAGTGAGCGCATCATTTTTATTTGATAGTTTGCCTGTCTGCACACGTGTCCACTGCTATTGTACGTCATTTTCATTCCTAGGTTTAAGCACTAGGGCTTATAACCGCCAGTTTTTCATTACAACTATATTTCAAAGTAATGAACAATTTTTGGTGGTCCTGCAGGATTGTTATATCAGGATTTGACTGTAGTTTGCACCGTGCTTAGCACTCACTAATGCAGATGCATGCAGTACATCAGCACTAGCATGCAACTATGAACCCTGTTGCAAAATCCTGCCCACAAACTTATTTCTTCAGTGAGAACCCTGGTGCTCTTAAAGGGGCCGTGAAGACACAGTACAACTTTGGTCCATTAGAAAGACTGCTTTCATTTAATAACAGTGGAGCCAATTTTATTGCAAACTTGACACAAATAGTGGAGATGTGAAAGAAAGCATGTGAAGCCATGAAGACTCCCTAGCCACGTCACAGAATCTTGTTTGTACAATTAGCGTCCGCCAACTTAATATTGCTATGACACACGACTGAGCGATTGAAGTGGGACCCCGAGCTTCATTTGATTGAATCACTTGAATGCTGGCGTGCATTTACACAGTGTGTAACTGATAACTATGCTTTTAGTGCTGGCCAAAATTACATCACTCCCACCCATAATGCGTCACTGTAGCGCAAAATTTGAATGTTTTTAAACATTGCTTGTTTCTAGGTGAATAAACACCTTTTGTGGCTGGGATGGGGTTGAGTGAGATACACCAAAAGCTACTTCTTTGAAACTGGACAAAGTCGTATTTCATCTTCGTGGCCTTTTTAGGGCCTGAAACGCACCTAATTATTCGCATGACACAGCCAGTGATGAGTGCCCTTCAAAATGCTACCACTCAGCACTGTTTTCGAATTTTAATAGATCCTGGTGTGTTTGTTGTGCAGCCATCACATTCCGGAAATCAAAATCAAGTCGGTGACGCCGTTCAACATTGGAGAGGTGAGACAGCTTCGGTGTTCTTTTACGCAGCTGGTAGGAAATGGCAGTCTTTAGGTTACGTATGTAATTATTGGGTGTTGCGGCTTGCTGGTGCGTCTGTGGGTGGGGCTAATTTTCCTGGTGCATTCTCCACATATGGCATTCTCCATAAATGGCAGACAGTGTGTCACTAAAAGATTATGCGAGAGGTAAGTTTTGCTGTTCAGGGATATGATAAAGGCAAGCAGATGTTTCGGGTTTTGGAACTAGGGGAATTGCTCTGCCGTTGTACTTATTAGCAGCTACTTTGTGTGCCAAAGGGATTAGTATTCATTTTTTGAAGAATGCTCAGTACAAAGCATCTTTGCAAGCTCCAGTGTAGTCCAAAGTTTGCTTGCATAGCAACCTGCCCCTATAACTTCTGTCTGCTCCCACAGGTCCACCCATTCACCTTGATGTGCGAGCAAAGCTGCCTATTCAGGCTAGAGGTGCTGCCAACCTCATGTGTCCATTCCCTTATCTGCACAAGCGAAGGCCACAGTGCCTTCTTATCTCTGTGCTGATGATGAGGTTGCGGTTCTCAAGACACTGGTCTTGAGGACTGAAAATTTGCCAAAAATCAATTTTCTGTATTAATTTTATTTGCAGTCTACAGGTCCCAAAGAATGTACCTGCAAAATATCATAGCTGTATCATAAGTATTCACAAAGCTGTCGCCCTTGAAGTCGCCTAAACCGACCATTTTTGCCTATGTTGGCAAACTTCGTGCCCTGTTTCTCAGAACCAAGTTTTTTCTTCCCACATGGTCAGCTTGTCGGGTACAATATCTTGGGATGTACTGGTTCGATTTACATCATTTTGCTGCATTCGAAGCTTATGAACTGAACAGTGCAATAAAGCCACAAAAGTACAGAATTTCTTTTTGATGGCACAAGATTTTATGCAGTTTAGTTTTACAAAACATTGCAAATTGATGACCTGACATTTACGAATTTTACAGCGTTTGCAGAAACCATGATAAAATTACTGCAGTGGTATAGTGCACTCCCTGGTCCTTTAGAGCACAAAGGGATTAAAAGCTATTTGAGTATTTCATAGGTACATAATGAAAAAATTGCCCGAAATGGAGTGACATAACATATTGCACAACTCTAAACTTGCACCCATAGACGAAAACTGACTGCATATTTGTGCTCAGGATGTTGAAATACACTCAATGTGTAAATCTCAAGCTAATAGTTTAAAAAATAACAAAAATGTCCAAGACCAGTGTCCTCCCTTGGGAGCTTTCGCCTCTATGGGGTGGGTTTGAATCATTTTTGTTGAGGTTAAATATTTCTGAGTTGGTGTTGTTCACTGGTTTTATGCCTTAGTAGAATGAATGGAGTGGCGGTGTCTGGAAGGCACAATGGACGACACTGTATCACTGGGACACGGCGTCCTTTGGAAGCATCGAGATGGATCCTCAGGGGAAATGTACTGGCTCAGCTGTTACACAAAATTCTTGTCTGTCAGCCCTCTTCTGACGTTTGCTCCTGATTGTGGTGGTGAAGCCAATTATGGGAGTGAGAAGTGCCACGCACAGCGACAGTGTTTTTCTTGCTCACATTTGCTTGCACCCCCCCTGGTTTTCTGGTGCTGGGGTCTATAAGTGTGCGGGAAAGAAAACTGCGATCTTCTGTGAGGAGGAAAGACTCTGATCCACACTGGTTGAAAAGAGGTCATAAATGCAAGTTCTTAAGGGTCTCAAAGAAACGTCTTGAGACTGGAGTAATTTTGAGGAAACCTGGTCTCTGCCCCTGAATTGCGATGTGAGGAAATAGTTTTCGTTCCCTAATTAAGCCATCTAGGAGGCAGCGAACTGAAGTGTTTTATTCGAAGGTCATAAATATTGTTCGGTGCCTGCAGCGAGGGATGCCATTCTTAGTGCATGATGAGCTATCTCTCTCGTTGCTTTCTATTGTAATTCTGAACCCTTCTGGCCGAGGCTTTCTCCTTTTGTTCACCGGCACGATAGGCAAACAGAGCCAGTTGTGCAAGATGTCTGCCTTCTTATTTCAGCCACTGGAGCATGCAAGGGACCACTTGTGTTAGCTTCTAGACTTGAGTTTTGTCTTGCCTCATCAGTGATGAAAGAAAAGGCCGCCAGTGTTTTTCTGTGAGAGTTCCAGGTCAGTCACCATTGCATCTTGTTCTGAACTTTGCTGCTTCTCCCTCTCTCTCCCCCTGGGTTGCAGGAGTGCTATGTGCAGCTGTCCATGCACAACCCCACCCCGCACGTCACTCACGTGACCCTCCTGCCCCTGGAGCAGGACATCGAGGGCACCACGGCCACGGTGCGTGACCACCACACTGCTCACGAGTCTTGCCTTTGCTTTGTCTGCGATACTTTGGCTCCCACCTTTACTTGGCAGGACTGTTTGAGCTGCCCTTGAATTTATAATGGACCTTTCCCCCACAGACATGACGTGTCTGTGGCGGCAGTTGGTTGTGGAGGTCAAGGCCAGAGAATGGACCTCTCCCGGGGTACGTCAGGCGGCGGCCGTGACGTCACGGAAATCGCACATGCTGGGTGTGGCCGGGAGGGTGGTTGGCAAAACATTCGGACCGGCACACGGGGCGTATGCGGTGAGGCTGCATTAGACGCGCGCAAAAGTGGAATTTTTGTTTACGTGTTGGCTTTTCTGATGCCGGTGGGCTGCTGTGCTCTCGGCTACCCAAATTTTGCGAGCAAAATCAGCGGCATCAGACTTTTCGGAGTCCCCACAGAGGTAAATTCGGCGTGCATTGTTAATGCGCGCAATGTGTCGAAGAGGCTGGCAGCCAAAGCAGCGATAGTCTGCTCTTACTCGTAGAAACATTTCGCATTCTCGAACTTCAGCTGTTTTCCAAAGCGCAGTCATACCGTCTACATTGGCAGTCCGCGCTGATTCGTGCAATGAAATGATACTGTTTATCAACCATCTGCTATCATGCAGCACCAGCAGAAATTTGCTCAAGTGAATAGGGGGGGAGGGGGGACGGAAATTTTCTTGCTGCGAAATATTGTCATGTTTTGAGGAGGTAGAGCACTGTATTAAAAACACAATGAATGCCTAACCTGCTCAGGCGACGCGAAATAAATGTTTCGACGAGGGATCCACGATAGCTGCCTGATCGACAACGACAAGTTTGGTCTTTTATGGGGGGATCTGTTCAAGACGAACGAAATTCATTGCTTGTAAGTACAATAAATTTTTACCTTGATCAATTATATTCTGCCTTGAGGATGCCGGCAAAACTGAGATGCTTGCCGTGCTCACATGTAGCATCGTGCCTTCGGGGCGAGATGGGCCTCACGCGACTCGAAAAATGTGTTTGCCCTTAGTGAACAGACTCAGTGAATGTATTCATTTGTTGCGGCCTCCCGACGCTGGTATGCAGCGGGCGTACGGACACTAACTTTGACTATCATGAAATAATGACTACCGAAAATATTTCAGTGCACTGTCGCAAGATATACGCACTAACCATATGTGGCTGCTATGTTACTCTCACAATGACGAACCATTTCGAGATTTCACTGGGGTAAAGGTAAGAAAACAATCGGTCAATCTCGTAGAGATCGACGTCATCGCGATATTTTTATTGGAATAATTTTTGCCTTTTGCTCTTCATATTTTTGTTTCGTTGCTGCTTATTTTACTATTTAATCCTTTCATGCTTTACCTTTCCTTTTTCCTCTCGACATGAAATCGTGTGTACGCCACTGTCTCCGGGCGACGCAAAGAGACCAAGAACAGGGAGCGTTTAGCTGCCTGAGGCACCGCGCTTAGCTTAAGCGGACCTCGAAAGCAACAATAAATTAGCTTTCCTTGGTATGTGTCCGAACACAAAGAATCTTAAAAAACATTTTGGGATGCGTCGCAACAGCACCAAACTTCAGAATGACTCGTTTAGGCTGTTTTGCCGCGCACTGATTATCCGAAAGCGTCGCCGTTCAGTTGACCGTACGGTAAACGAAAGTGTTGCGGAGGTTTAAGATGCGGAAAGGTACATGGAGGTGCGACGGCCACAGCTAGGATAGCTAGACCCCCACCTGCAATGTGGGAAGCCAGTGACGGCCCGAACCAACGGCACATCGTTCCTTTCGGGCGCCGCGCGGCCAGGCCGTGCCGTCGGCGCAGGCGCTTTCTGCCAACCGCCACCTCACTTCGCGGCCGCCAGCAGGCGCCACCCGTCGCGCACGTGCGCTTAGTGACGTCACGTTGTTTACAGACAGGGAGAGGTTCATTGCAGGCGAACATGCTTGAGGTCAAAGGGCAGCCACAGCAACAGTTTTTCCAATGGAGGTGGAGCAGTGGAGCTCCTCAGTTCTTGTATCCGGACTTGCAGCAAGCAGCCTGAGGGTAGCCCAAGGGCTGTGTGGGAACGCAGCGAAACCTAATACAGCAAACTTCAATACCAAGAAATTGTCAACTTAACGAATTCACATGGTTTGAAATGCTCATGGAAAAACATGTACTATATTGTCAGTATAACAAGGTTAGCGTCAGTTTAATTTAAGAAAACCGGTCTAGGGAAGACAATTTATGGGAAATTTATGGAAGGCAATTTATGGAAGTACGGGAAAGCATTGTTAGTGCAAGCTACAGGCCTGTTGGGGTGTGTCGAATTTGTTTTTGGGGCAAAGCCCCTTTGGGGCAGGGGCTGTTGATGCCTCCTGTCATCATCGTAATTGTCGTCTCATGTAGTCATGGTACTAAAACATTGAGAAACTTGCTTACGTCTTGTGCTAGAACGTAACGCGTGCTAGAAAAACACCGGGACACTCGTTTACGCCTCTCGCTAGAACGCTTCGGGCTTCAAAGACATGAGACTTCTACAGCAAAGCTGTGTACCTCTACCTCCCTATGGTTTCATCTCCGTTGGCAAAAAACCCCAAGGCACCAAGAACGCACTTACACACTGCATGCTTTGCCCCTCACCAGGTTTCACATTAGTGGAAATGGCCCGGGATTTTTTTTTTTCTGGCAAGCAAGAGAAAGCAGCTAGTGCTCCCCCTTTTCCCCCCACCTTTTTTTTTTACGGCTTCCATAATGGAAGAAGGTGACACCTCATGCACTGTCCTTATTTGCTTGCCCTTTTGCTGTTGCCTAAGCTGGTCTCCATTTCCTTGTTGGACTTCATCATTGGACTTCATCTGCCAGCCTGTTCTGGTTGCTTAGTGGCCGCAGCTTCCGCAAGGGCTCTTTCTTCACTGAGGCCAAATTTTGTAAGGCACTGGCCATCATTTCAAATTTGCTCTGTATTGGCATCAGAAATGCAACCGGCGTAGTGGCTGAGGCGTTGCGCTGCTGAGCATGTGGTCGCGGGTTCGATTCCCGGCCGCGGCGGCCGCTTTTCTGATGGAGGCAAAAAGCAAGAACACCCGTGTGTACGAGACTTCAGCGCACGTTAAAGATCCCCAGGTGGTCGAAATAATCCGGAGCCCTCCACTATGGCGCGCCTCATCGCCTGCGTTGCGTCGGCGCGTTAAACCCCCACAATCAATCAAATCAACGACATCAGAAATGCACATTGTATTTGGTTTGGGAGTCATGTGAGCATGCGGGAGACTAATGAAAACTTGCAGTGCTGCTTTTGTTGAGTAGAACAACAGCTCAAAGTGGTGCAGTGGTGTGTGTGCCACTTTCGAAGATGTTCTTGGGCACAGGAGACAAAAAAAAAAAAAAAAAAAAAGAACAGGTAGCTGTTGTGCTAAATAGGTAACAAACAGTGCACAATGAGAAATGGAAACCTTGAAGGTACATGGGTAACTCAGTTCTGCATCCTGAGTAGTTCTAGGTACCGTACTTACCCGATTCTAATGTGCACCCAAAATTCAGGCAAAAAAAAAAAAAAAAACCTTTGCATTTTCGATTGTAACTTGCACGGAACTTTGTGACCCAGAATAACGCATGCGAGAAAAACGGACAATTTTTTTCTCTAAGTAATCTCACTCGTATCTCTCTCGTCGCTCGCCGAGAGCTCCTTGTCGCCTTCCGCTGACTGCAACACCTCGTCATCGGTGCCGTCAAGTGCGTTCACGATGCCACATTTCTGAACGAACATTCAGCCATGGTCGATGTTATCGTGGCCCTCGCCTCGCACGTCCTACCTGCAAGCATCTCCAGAGG
Source organism: Haemaphysalis longicornis (assembly GCA_013339765.2). NCBI lineage: Eukaryota > Metazoa > Arthropoda > Arachnida > Ixodida > Ixodidae > Haemaphysalis > Haemaphysalis longicornis. The sequence continues at coordinate 16,554 of JABSTR010000491.1, read as the reverse complement.
CACACGGTTCAGCCGACCGCTCGTTGTGAACGCGTGGGAGCCACTCGTAAACCACTCGTGGAAGCGGCGTACCTTCATTGCTATTAGCAAGCGCGCAAGTGGAACTGTATGGCGATTTGTGTGAACGCTGATGGAAGAATTCCTAGGCGCTGACGCTTCCTGCTTCCGAAAAATCGTTGCTTAAAAGCTTTGGCGCCATTTAAGATGATGATGGGTGGGACGAAATTTCCGCTGTTCCGGCAGTTTCGGTTTCGTATCCGATTTTATCGTGCACGCGATTTTTTGGCCTATTTATCCAGAAAAAAGTGCGCGTTAGAATCGGGTAACTACGGTAAGGGCGCTTTGTGTGTTTGTGTGTTTGAATAGAGCTGTTATAAAACTGTGCTCTGCTGTTTTCTTTCTTTGACTTTGTCACCCCAGTTTGTGGCACACAGTGTAACTAGGGGTACAGCTGCCATGCAATTATTCTAGGAAGGTGGTGCTCCTTTGCCATATCAGCAGTGGCAGCACCATGTATTCTCGTGAGTGAAACATGTTCGATTTACTAGTTTCCCTTTGTCGTTGTGCAAGCCTGCCTGTCCAAGGCTTCCGTTTTCCCATCACACTGTGACCGGCCACCTTCACCTTTGCCTGCAGGTGCTGTTGCCCACGTGCGAATTCACGTTGCCTGCCAGGGATGACACGGCCGAATTCGACGACAGCAACGAGAGCAGCTTCTTGGATGACCCCAGGTAGGTGTTGTTGTTTTGCCTGCACAATGTGTAACAACGTAAAGTGTGTTTCGTCATAGAGATTTCATGCAGAAAACGTAACAAAGGTTGTCACACGTGGTGGGTGTGTTGGGCCAGATTCCTCCTCAACGAATTTCCGCTTTATCGAAATCTTTCGCACGTCTCGTCAATTTTGTTGTACCAGCATTTGACTGCACAGATTTGTATAATGAACTGCGATATAACAAATCTGCGCAATATCTTGTATTTTGAACTCATTTTGCAAAAGAACTGTGGTCAAAAGCGGCAGTTTTTTACCTTTTTGCAGTTTTTCGATCATTGCTTCCTTAAAGGGACACTGAACTGAATTTGTCAAGCTCCCGTTTTTGCTTGCATTGCGTAGACTGGCTCAAATTAACACACTTTTCATCGTTTATCCGGTTGACAAATTGGTAATTATTTAATAAACCTCGAAAGAAGAAAAACTACCATGCACGATCTGTGGCGGCCACACCAACTAAACGCTGTGACGACGAGAGGAGGTGCACCGTGATTGGACGATGCCCAAGATTAGCATTCAAACAAGTTTCAGTTTCGGTTCTGTAAAACAACATGCTTGACATCCGACATTATCTGATGTGCATTCTCAATATCTCAGTAATCATCATACCGCGCTTCTGCCATGTTGTCGGCTGTAAAATGCCTAAGATAAGCCTCCCAGGACGGCTTGGAATCGTAGCAATCACTAGCCGAGGCCTACGCAGTGGATGAACGCCCTCCGCGTCACCGCAGACGCTCAAATGCCATGCGTTTTTCCCCCATATTTGCAGCTTACCTCACTCATGCCTGTATCGTAATAAGCCTCTTCGCACCAGGACAAGAGTCTGCTTATTCTGGCCTGTGCCCACTGCCCACAAGCAGTCGGTGCTTATGGCAACAGCACGCCAACGAGAACTGGCTAGTGTGTCAGTGTCAGTCTGAGCGTGTTCTGCGAACTCACTCGTGGAGCAGTGAACGTTGCAGCCCAAAAATGGTGAACTCAGTATAGAAAACATCAGCTGAAAACGGAAAAAATCAGCCGTCAGAAAAAAAAAAATGTTTTTTAAAAAAAAAAAACCTTTGGGGATTCGAACTTGCGACTTGCAAATTAACACATTCAGCGCTCCAGACCACTTGGTCACGGGCCCAGTGCTGTCGACGACGGAAATATAAGGTACGTAATGTATTACCAGTTTACACTTTTATTTAGTTTTAGTGTTTCAAGCAGCTTAGGTGACTATTTGTTGTATAGCGCTCGTGCAGTAAGCGTCTCCTAAACTTCCAGAATATCTCGCGTGTAGCAATTGCATTTCTTACGCCCAAACGCCCGTGTGTACGAGATTTCGGCGCACGATAAAGATCCCCAGGTGGTCAAAATTAATCCGGAGCCCTCCACTACGGCGCGCCTCATCGCCTGCGTTGCGTCGGCGCGTTAAACCCCACAATCAATCATCAATTGCATTTCTTAGACGGGAAAGCGTTCGCAGATGTGTGGTTGTGCTTCTGACCGCTGTGCTTGTTCACCCAGTGCAAAAAAGTGCTTCCTGCTCCCTAGTTTTACAACACTGTACGGTAAAAGTGTCATTTGATTTTATTTTCTTAGTACCTATATTGTATTCACTGACTCTTCTCCCGCCTTCAAGTGGCCGTAGATTTTCCTACTAGCGTACCAGCCAGCGAAATGTCGCATGTGCGCTTGTGCAGCGCTTGTGTGGAGCGACCTGGACTTGGAGCTTGATACGGTGTACAAACTAACAAACTACGCGGCTTAGTTTCAATTGAGCGAACGAATTGCGACAACCCGTTGGTGGCCAGCGAACTAAACGCTGGGCCGACTGACTCTGTCGGAAGGCCGGGGAGCCGTGCAGTAGCGCAGTCAAGCCAAGTCATCTCCTCCTGACGTCGCATGAAAACGCTACAGAAAATGGGCGAGGACACAGAGAGGAGAACAGCATTTTCGAATTGATTTGTCTACTAAACAAATTCGCGTAAACGCGCTCAGAGTGGTCGAAACATGGCCTGTGGACTCCGGACTACAATTTGCGCTAGTAATCCCGCAATGTTTACAAATCACTTCAGTATCCCGTTAATATTCATTGTATTACATTTATCCTAGTTCATTGCCCAGGTCAGACCTTTGGCTGGATAAATGCGATAGCCTTCTTCTATTCCACATTTCCTTATTCAGTTGTCATTGTTGGTGTGACTAGCAATTTTTATGCATTTTTCAACAAAAATTAACTTTTAAAATTTAACAATGACTCTTTTTGGTACTTTAAAGAGTAGGTGAAGATAAAAAAATCATGCTTATTTAACAGAAAAAACATTATAATCCTGGCTAGTTTTTTTGTTTAATTTTTAGTGCGGCCTTCTGTCTTAGAGGCGCTTTTTTTCTTTAGAAAAGTGAAGCCCCCAAAAAATTACTCGTCAGGGATTATTTAGAAGCTTCATACAAGACAAGAATAGGAAATTTCACCATTTTTTGTTGATTTTGTTGCCAAGAGTGGGAAGAAGCCACGTGGCCAAGCCAAGTAGGAGAGGAATACTGCTAGCTGCCATGGCAGCACCCACAATGGCATGCTAGTGTGGCAAGAAATTTCCTCCTAGTGTGTACTTAGTATGAAACTATGACCACACACACAAAAAAAAAGTCTCAATCTGCTGTCAGGTTTGGATCCTGAAGTGAGTGCTCTAGCATTCTGGGCGTGGCAACACTTCAGCAACCACTGGAAAGAACTTGTACCAACTGTTTCGTGTCTGGTGCGTAAAGCCCGTACTACATGGAGCGATTTCGCCTGCGAATTCGCTGATGCGGCGCCGCTCGTGCGGCAAAAACACCTTTTTTCGTTGCTGCGGCAAAGTGCCAAACATTTGAAGCGGTCGAGCAAACGCCGCTCGTGCGGCGTGTGCGGCGTAGAGGGGCCGGACCTGCGGCCAATAGCAGCACAGCTCGGCACCACTTCCACGCTTGGAAACCAGATGGCGTTGCTTGTGTGAGTGCGACAAAAGCGTGGGCACACCAAAACGTTTGTCTTCTCTGCTGTGTGTGCGTATATTGATAAAGAATTGGGGATTCTTATATAAAACCGCAAATAAACTTATATTCACCGCAAACCAGGCAGAAACAACTTGCCAAGAAAGTAAAATAAACCACCCTTGTTAAAATCACAACAACCTTGCTGGTGGCAAACTTAATTCAGTCTGCAAACAAGGCGCATCTGAAATGAGAAATCGCGGCGTTCGCAGGCCCCATGTAGACGACAATTCCAGGCATTGCGAATTTCGCAAGTGCGAATGTTCGTTCCAGCGGATTCGCAGGCGAAATTCGCTCCATAACGGGCTTTAGGTGACACACAGGGCATGAGCATTTGGGAGTGCAGTAAGTCATAATGAACACAGCTAGGCTACAGTCTACTAGAAGAGAGAGGTGTGTCCTTCGGGGTTGATTAGGGGGCTCCCTTTGTGATGAAAATTTCTGCTGAGGAACTCCTGTTGTAAGCAGCGCCCCTGGTGGCCGCTGCTTAACAATTGGTTTCAGAAGTTCTGTTTGTTAAATGAACATTCATTTATTGCCCTAAACAGTCTTAATTCTTGGTTTCATGATATAAAGTTTCATAAATCCCGTCAAATAACTGTTTAGTTTGGGGGGACGCGGCTTTCAACTTCGGAAAAATGACCAAAACATCGTTTTTTTGAAACCCACATATTCGGCTTCTATGTTTCCTATTCTATGCGTCTGCAAAGTTTTTACGCTGAAAAGCGTCGCAAAGTGGCATAAAAAAAATACTTTTGTCAGGCGCGGTGACAAACTATCAGCGCAAAAGGGCGAAAAAAAAAAAAACGGCAATTTTCGGAGCACTCTATCTCGCAACGGCTCCACCGGGCGGCGGCCATTTGATATGGTTAGATCGGCCGAGCGATCGTCTTTCCGGTTCCGCTCGTCTCTTTTTATCTTCGTTCATTCGCAAACGCACAAACGGCAGAAAAGAAACGACGCACAAACTGAAGCTAGAAATAGATGCTGAAAGCGCTATTGGTCCTCCGGTCGGGCGCAGAACAGCGACCCTCCTGATTGGATTGTCACGGGCGCAACGCAAGATGTGCGGGCCGCCTGTGCTGCGTAGCGAGCAACTTGAGTTCATTTTCGCCGCTTCGCTCGGCGCCGAGTTTCTGTTCAATCTATGGTATTCAACACGGACGTTATCGCGGTGGGAATGCCAGAGATAACGAGCCAGATTACGGGAAGTTGTGTGGCTCGAAAGGAGGAGGTCATCGAACGCTTCGTGGTTGCGCGTGACTCTACCGTCGCCAGGCCCCGGAGGGTGACGCGGTGTGCGCGCTTGCGATAAGCGGTTCGTGAAGTGAACTTTTAGTCCGGTTTGCGATGTTTACACGCTTAGTTATTGTTGTGTTTGTCTGTGGGCTCGCTAGCCTTGAGAAAGAAACGGTCGACGCGTCAAACGCTGCGGCGCGCACGGCATAGCCGACGCGCATTGGAGCAGCACATGGACTGGGCAACCGGTACGATTGAACGCCAGTAGTTGTAATTAATGCCTGCGACGTTAGATTTAATATTAAAAGCGACCTGACCAGCCATATCAGGTATAATCAAAGTTCGATATGTCGCGGTAAGCGTGCGCTGCGATGCGCGCGAGCCATATCGCCTTTCTTGCGCAACGTTTCCCAGTGCAACTTGTAATTTTCATGCGAACAGGTTTGAGTTAGTAAGTATAGGAATAAAAATATGTTCTCTGCATTAAAAATGTACGTTACTGTCTCAGCATTTAACAGTGATTTTTTAGTGGAAATTATTGATACCATTGCTTAGGGCATACTGGCGGCCTTGCTGCGAGAAATATTGGATGCCTTGAATGTCAAAAGTAGTAAAAAAATATGCTCTTGCATTGAAGTTGGGAGTCATGCAGAATACTCTACCAAGCTTCAAAGTAGCTCATTTTCATCCTTTTGGTATGCAAACTTTTGGCAATGAACACCTGCACGTATGAGTACTAAGTTGCTGTGCCAGGCAAGATGATAAAACATAAAAAAAAAGCCAAAAAATGTTCAAATTTAACTAAAAAAAATGCTTAACTTGTTGCCATGGTGACAACACTGCAAAAGGAGGCTGTTCAGTGCGATACAGCCAACCAGCTAACCTACTTTGCATTGAAAGCCCATTGAAACCCATCTCCCCCCTTGTTTGGTCTGCAAAGTGCACCATGGGGTATGTACTCTTCACAAGGAGCGAAAAATGATGTTTTCTGGAAAGAGAAAGGCTGTAAAAGGCACTCCAATTTCAAGGCAAGGCATTCCAGAAGCCCCATGTTCAAAAGGACATGAAAGGCTACAACCGGTGACGGCTTGTGATAAGTGAAACCTATGTTGCAACTTCGGAAGCCGTTTCTCAAACAGTTTTTTTTGCCACCTGTGTCGCTTGCTACCAGGGATTTCTTTGTGACCGCTGGGTCTATTTTATTCCGTTTCTTGCATTACCATTCCTTGATGAACAGTTCAGGTCGTGACACTCTTGGTTTTCCAGATTTGTTTTTTTGTGATTTTTTATTCAAATAATCGTTCACAGTCAACATGCCTATTGCACATTAACCTCTAAAAAATGATAACTAAAAAACATTGTGTTTTAAAAAAAAAATTCTAAAACTGTCACGACCTCGTCCATTCATTTGGGAATGCAAAGCACTTCGAACAAGTTTCTATCGTTGTTTTATAAACCGCTCAAGCTCGGTACAAGCGGAACAGAAAGAAAATTTAATACATAAAAAAGTTTTCAAAATATTAGTTTGAAATTTTTTATGGTGTCATCCACGGAGGAAGCATTTCCAGTTGCTGTGCCAATTTTCATCGAAATCCACTAAGAAATAAAAAAGTTTGATTTTGAAAGCCCGTCCCCCCTTAAAAATTATAGTGGTGCTGGCTGGCAACAGGAGTTCTCCGGAAAACGCCTGCGCTCCATACAATTTTTTCATCGCAAGAGGGACCTGCGCTCTCCATTGGTTTTCCCTCCGAACGACACAACTTACCTTCTAGTACACTATAGCCAGGTGGTGGTGTTGGCGCACGCCCTCACAAGCAATCGGAATTGACCAGTGGGACAAATTGTTGGCGAAACTTTGCGACCATTAGAGACTGGTACGGACACAGAGTGAGTGCGTGGGTGTGGTTGAGCTCAGCACTTGTGCATGCATGACCATCGAACCCAGCATACACAAAAGGCACCATCACGTTGAGTGCGTATCGTTCGCAGGCTCCAACGGTGTCTTTTATGTTTTTTTTTTTCTCATGCCCCTTTGATCGTGGCACTGAGAAAGGCCTTGGTGAGCCCAAACACTACATGTGCATTAATAGTGACTGCGAAGGAGATGGCATGTTGGAAAACGGAGTGCGCTATGTCTCGAAGGTTTCTTGGGCTTGGCTTGGTTTTTTCATGTATCTTAATTTAAAGGGGCCATGCAGACAAAACACAAGTTTGGTTCATTCGAAAGATTGCCTCGTTAGAATCATGCTGTTACCAGTTGTAACGCAAACTTTACTCAACTAATCTACATAATTAGGAAAAAGGGGAATGGCTATGCGACCCACTAGCTCATTTCCCGCAACAGAACCTATGACGTCATATGCCCAGCTGTGCGATTCACTGAGGCCACCAAAAGCAAACGCAAATTAGGCAGGGCTTATAGGCTTGCAGAACAAGCTATGTGTGCTTAGAACGGTGGGTTAAACACTGGAAGTTACGGAAGTACACGTAAACATAGAAGTACCAATGCATACTGCTGTTAGTACTGCACGTACTATGCTTGTTTTAGTTGCACAGCACTGCGGCACTTTGGGGTTGTCTGAAACGACACTGGCCGATTGGCGTAAGCGGGGGTGTCTTATGTGACCATATTTATCGAGCGAACGACATGTTTCACCAAGCGATTATTTTCTACCTTAAAGGAGCCATGAAGACAAAATACAAGTTGGGTTTATTAGAAAGACTGCTTAGTCCCGATAACAATGATACCAATATCATCGCAATCTTCGAACAAATAACGGAGATATTGAAAAAAATGTGTGAAGCAGTCGTGACCCCCTAGCCAATTTCCCGCAACTTTTCTATGACGTCACGGACCCTTGTTTGTGGATTGGCGGCCGCCTAACTGACCTGTCGCGACGACACATGACTGGACGCCTGTAATGGGGCCTCTAGTTCCATTTGACCGCATCACTTGAATGCTTAACGTGCAGTTACGCACTGAAAATTATGTTTTATTGTTGGCCCGTATGGCGTCATTCTTGCTCGTAACACGTCACTGTGGTGCGAAGTTTGAAAGTTTTTAAATACTTCTTGCTTTTTTTTCATGAAAAAAACATCTTTTGTGGCTGTAATGGAGCTGAGTGAGATACTGAATCCCAGTTCTTTCAAAATAAACGAAGTTGTATTTTCTCTTCATGGCTTCTTTAAGAAAAAAAAAGCCAGGTACAAATACGGTCAAAAACAAAGCAAAGGCAGAAAACGGCCCTTCGTGGTATGGTGGCCGCCATTTAGGTTGACTAACAGTAGGTAAATTAGGTGCTGCAGTTGGCTGCAGAGCGATTCTTATGATGTCATTCGAGACAAATATGATGTCATTCGAGACATTCGAGACCATGCAGCAAAACAAACCTGTGTTTTGCTGCATGCAAACCAAACCTGTGTTTTGCTGCATAGTGCCTTTAAAGGAGCCATGAAGATAAAGTACAAGTTTGTTTTATTCGAGAGATTTCGTGTTTTGTAGTGTCCCCAGTGCTCGTCCAGGTGCAAACGACGTTTTATTCCCTGAGAAAATAATCAATTTACGTTAAAATTTTGATTTTCCCGCTAAATCGTGTGTTTTCGTGGTCTGCAATGACATCACCGGAACTGACCGCTCTGCAGCCGATTGGAAAGCCTTGTTTACCGTTAGTGAATATAAATGGCGCCACCATACCGTGGCAAACCGTTTTCTGGCTCTGGTTTGTTTTTGACCATATTTGAACTTGGCTTGTTTTTGTTCTGGGAGAAAATAATTGTTTTGTGAAACAAAGTGCTCGCTCGACAAATATGGTCACATAATACACCGTTGCTTGCGTCAGTCGGCAAGTGCCGTCTAAAACTACCGCAAAGCCCCACAGTCCTGTGCAGCTAAACCAAGCATAGTTCGCGCAGTTCCAGCAGCAGTGCGCATCGATACTTCTATGTTTTCGTGTGCTTTTGTAACTGCCACTGTCGGTCTTACCATTCTTACGGCTTCAAAAAGAATGTGGCCTAAATTTAAGCGCAAATAGCCCGTTTGGCAAGCATACAAGTTCTGCCTAATTTGCGTTTGCTTTTGCCGGCCTCCGCCAATCGCAGAGCTGTCTGGTATGGCATCATAGGTTCTGTTGCGGGAAACGAGCGAGTGGGGTCGCATGGCCCTTCCCTTTTTTCCTAATTATGTAGCTCATTTGAGTGAAGTTTACGGTAAAAATGGTGTCAGTGCGATTCTAACGAGGCAATCTTTTGAATGAACCAAACTTGTGTTTTGTCTTCATGGCTCCTTTAAGCAATGGAGAGCTGAACAATTCCTGTTTTCTCTGCCCTTGGGCAGACCAAGCCGTCATGTTACAAGATGGGCTTGTTTCTGCAGTGTGAGAGTGCAGCTACTAAAAAATTCGCTGCAATATCTCAAGATGAAATGTGCTTTCAGTGTTGCATTTAGGATCCTTTGAGGCACATGCCCCGTTGCTGGAGGACTACACGACTTGCGTGTAGGAACCATTTGGACAATTTAATGGTGATGTTTTAGCCACTGCTGTATTTCTGCTGTGTGTGAAGTGAAAAGGAAAGGGGGAAAAAAAAAGCCTGCAGGGTGCTGTATAGCTGAAATTTTCAGATTCAAGCCCCTCAGTTTTTTTCTTTGCGAAATCGATGCCTGTTTTCATTGTTCTTTTTCTTTAAATACGACCCTCAAAAGTGGGGAATTACAATTGCAGGATGCTTATATGTCCAGTAACATTGTGGTTTGATGAAAGCACATGTTGCCGCTCTGTTCATTGTTTCAGAATTTGGTACGTTTTCACTTGCCTCTTTCATAAAAGGGAGAGCCCACCACTGCTGTGCTAAAGGGCAAATGGGGGAGCCCCTTATTTTGCACGTCTGTTAGCATTCAGTAACTCAATTCTGTGCAGCTCTGGTCAGGCATTCTTGAAGTTACAGCTGCACACATGGCAATGCAACCGTCTCTCTAAACTGGACAGTGGAGGCTTGAGGGAAATGCTGTGGTTTGTAAGTGGCCTTTTCTCCTCTTTTACCCCCCACTCGCAGCGTGGTGACATTCCGGCAGGCCAACCGGTTGGGCTTCTACATCCGGGTGATTCCGTCCGAGCACGACGCTGTCATTGTGAGTCCCTTCGCCCCTCTGTTTTTCCTTTACCGTTTGTCTTTCGGAGGAGAAGTGCAAATGGGTTGAGCATGTTCAGTGGACGCTAAGCATAAGCTAAGCGCAGTGTGCAATGTGGCACTGCATTGCGCCGGGAAAAGGGGTTCATTTGTGAATGCTCCAGGTCTAGCAAGCTGTAAGATTTTGGATCTTTCCTGGTTGGCAAAAAACTTGTGCACTTTGTGGCCAGCCACAAATGCACACACATTCGCACTACTTGACGAAGAACGTTGTGTTTGTTGTCACTTGCATGTTGAAATGGAAGTGACTGGTGCCACACAAGAACCCAGATTGTACGACTCTCTTGAGATCTCGAAAGATGTGCAACCTGAATGGAAGGTGCAGCTCTCGTATTCAGTTTCAGATAGCACTTGTGGTTGGTAGAATTTCAAAGTGAGCTTCAGTGTCTGAGGAGAACTACGCATTAATTTCCCTGAACTGAGAAATCGTATGCTTTGTTGAATGGAAAATCCAGTGCCATTGCTGAGCCTTGAGAGTTCTGCTGGATGTTTTTTCCCTGTACAGTCTAGTCCACTTATAACAATATCCAAGAGCCATGGAAATCTCATTGTTATAACCGATAATTGTTATAAGCTTGTTGCGAAAAAAAAGACGGAACAGAACTCAAAACCTTTTATTCGCACGCCAGCAAGGTCGTACTACTACTAATTTGCGGAAAAGAAGCCACAGTCGGTCACCTTTGTTTGCTGCGTGTGAAGCTAGCGCAAATCTTTTCCAAGAGCATCTATAGGGGCTTCACCTAGCTGGGGTAGATGTCCTTGGTGGAAAGAAAGTCCCCGAGGGACTGTGTCACGCATTGGGCCTCCTACGAAGGCACTACCTGAGTAGGCTGCGCAACTGCATCATTAGAGTCATCACTGTTGCACTTTTGCTGCACAATATAACCGGATATTCAATCGTTATATCCGATATCGTGGCCCTGGAGCATTGTAATAAGCAGTTTATTTTACCATAGAAAGAATAAAAAAGTTGACGGTGCCATAGCTGTTCATCCTTATATCCGATATATTGTTATAAACGGTATCGTTATAAGTGGACTCGACTGTATTTGCATTAATTTGGCTGACGAGGAGGACATAATGATGGGCTGGTTGACAAGTGAGGCACTTTGCAAAGTAAGCAGTGCGCACAAGCCAGGATGAGAAGCAAAAACGTAATTGCACTGCATTTTAGGGGTGTTTTGCTTGAGTTGTGCATTCAACTGCCTGAGACTGGAATCTGTGGCATGGTTGTTTCTTACCTTGTAGCCACAAGAAGCCTGTACTGAATGACTGTCTGGTACAAATTCTGGTTGTGAAAAAATGAATATCTGTGCTACATGGTCAGTTGGCTACTTACTCACAAGGGCGTCCTATTTAAGTACAGCGGGCCTCTCTGTAGATAATTCGCTCTGTGAAATGCCCGTGTAGCACAGGTTGAAACAAAAAAAAAATGGAAAATTGGATGCTGTGCTATGCTGTTCTGCATAGTGTGAAATCCACCTTGAAAAGGATAGGCTCGTGCACAGTCTTTGGCTGTGGCCTTTCTGGCTCCTGAAAAACCTGTCGAAGTTTGTTTGCGAGTAAAGTAAGCTCAGTAAATTGGAAGAAAATGGGGCTGTGCAAAAGCCTAGAGAGATGAGTTTGCTGCTGTGAAGGCACCGTCTATTCGCTTGTCATCGTCCGAAAAAATGCTCATCAGGCAATGGGGCGCATGCACCGGAAGAACATTGGGATGGCTTTTGTTTGAGGGAACCAGCGATGGTAATTTAAAAAGACCATGAATAATTGTAAAAAGGTACGTGACCAATTGACCAGGAAGGCGACGGAGCGTCTTGAAATTAATGGTGGAAGAATAACTGCGTACGCATGGCCTCGGTTCTTCTGAATGGAACAGGTATAGCTTGATATATAACCCGATCCTGCGTAAAACCGCATGTCCGTCTTGTGTCGTCCACAGGTAAAATTACCCATTCCAGTTCTGTAAAAAAAAGAAGAGAGGAGTACCACACAATTATAATGCATTTACTTGGATAACAGTTGTAACAGTGGGCAGCAGTCGATTTTTTCTAGCCACACTGTAGTGAAAAACAAGGAGGGCTTCAAATGAAGGGTTCGAATTAAAGCGAGTTGTGTATAAAGGGGCTTTACTGTTTGTATATACGTATGCATGGGTGCCTAGTTGCAATTCACTGAGTGTAAATTTTCTTGCAGGCTTTTTTTGCAGTTTCCATAATTTTTTTTTGCCTCTTACTGAGAAGGATGCCCGGGCCCACAATCTTTTTTTCTTACGACCAGCTATCGCTTGCTTTCACGTGTACTCAAAAGCTCAAACAAACCCAGTTATTTTGTCTGTAATAGGTGACAGGAATCACGGTGGCACGGTATGCTTTCTGTTTGACTTTTTTTTGTGTGGCCAAGCTGTGAAAAGGAGCTGATGTGCTGATCTGTGTCATGTGTACGTTCATGATGTGCCATGGACGGTGCAAAGATAGTGTAAATTGCAATTGTGCAGTTTTAAAGTGCTACAAGTTTGCACCTGCTTTATCTCGCATTGCTGCTGAGTGAAGATGTCTAGCAGTTCATGGTTGACGAGTGTTGCATATTGGCATGATCAGGGCTTAGGTCGATGCACGGTTCATTGTGAACTTTGCGTAAGTGGAACAGGCCCACAAGTACAGCCACCAACACTCATCTGGAGTGGTTCAGGAGTAGCTGGGTCGAAATGGGCATCACAGCTGGGACACAAATGCAGCGCCTACTTTGCATAATACTGGAGCAGTTGTGTTTTGTACCGGTTGCACGACCCCTGAGCCCTGCCTGTTCCCACCAGGTGGCCTTCCGGCTGAAGCACGACTTCACCAACATGGTGGTGCAGCTGCAGGCCGACCACCGCGAACCTCAGGTGGTCTGGATGACCCACACAGTGCTGGTCAACCTGGGCACCCGCTCGTACCGGCCGGACCCCTAGGCCCCCGTTCCACCTCCAAGACATGCCTCAGTGCTTGTGGCAAGCGAGCCTGGGCAGAGATGCTTGCGACCAAGTGGTGTGGGGTCCTTCTCCGCTCAGCCAGGTGGCACTCGGACATTGCAACAATGTGCTTGCGCTACGTGTGCCTTCTGTCGCTGCGACTGGTCTCTCCATTGGCAGCCTCGCGTTCTGTCTGTTTTATTTATGGTTTGGTTGTAAAAGGGTTTCTTTTGTTGATGTGTGACCAGTTCTGTTCTCCTGGTCACTGTTGTAGGAAGTGCTCGTTGTGTGCTTAATAAAACTGACGCTGATGACGGGCTTCTCACCTGCTGGTCTTCTTTCTGCAATGGCTTCATCTTTGGGCAGCCAGAAGAAAAGCCTGTCTCAGTGTAAGCTGTTATGGAATTGTTCTGGTGCACTGTTCTGAATACCTTTGATGTGGCTGAGAGTGCCAGGGGTGAAATTCTGAGTTTTGTCCGTTTCAAAGTGTCCATTTGAAGTGAGCCCTTATTGGTTGAAGGGAGACAACAGGATGTGATGCTAACCAAGCAAGGCTCGTTGATTTCTGAGCACTTCAGAAGCCTTGCAACCGGAAGTTGACACCACAATTGAAATGGACATTTCTGAAGCCGGCACAACCCGGAATTCTTCACCGAAAACATTTGAAAGCTCTTGGACCATTTGGAAGAAATTATTTACTGTAGGACACAAAACTGGTAGACACATTTGAAGTGAAAGATGTTCAAGCCAGAGCCTGAAGCAGCTATTTGGCGCATAATATGTTTGAAAAGTTTACTGCGGGCATGGAAAGTGGCTCTTTAGTCGATAAAATGCTCACAGCATCAATTTGCGAAATGTCCTTTCGTGCAGGCTGGACGTAACTGCCACAGTTGTCCACCCCGGAGTGAAATGGGCTCCTGCCTCTATTGTATTGCCTTGAAAGGGCACATGCTCGCCCATCTTTATGATCAGAGCATCGATGCCTGCAGGAATCTCGTGGACGACGGAAGTGCTGTTCGAGGACTAAAACAAACCACCATCTGTAATTAGCGTAGCTCTATCTTAGGTGCTGTGCACCGGCCTTGGGAAAGCATTACATAGCGTAATGCGTAACCACGTTCAAAGTGGTGCGTATTGCAGGGAACTTTACAGCAGATAACCAGCACATGGGGCACTGTTGAATGGGGCTGTGTGTGCAGGTGTAACTCACCTGCTATTGGGGACTAGGTGCGCTAGTAAGAGCTGAAGGACGCCTCAGGATGGCCATTGTAGTGGGACATCATGCAGGAGGACTCTCCTGCCATGAATGTGGCCCCGTTTGTCTTGTGGCATTTGGTCCTGGGCCAGTCGTAACAGAGTGGTTTATAACGAAGAACATTTGTTTCAAAGGTTATTCTTCACGGGGGGGCATTTGTTGAAAAGTTATCTGACGGCTTGCTCTCTCTGGCCGCCAGCGAAAACAGAGCCCTGGATTTTAGCAAGAGCAAAGAGGGAAGCAAAGCACCAGAGTGCTTGCTCGTGTGCGCAAACTTAATCTGGCGCCATTCCTACAAGTCGTCCACATGTCAGCCTTAACTGACCATGCCAACCATAGTATGCACACAATCTTGCATTATTTCGTGTGCACAAGCCAGCAGACATCCTACAAGTTGACTCACCTCTACCTCGTCCACACCACAACATTACGAGTGGCCTTCTGGTGGCATCATACAGGCTGACCCAACTCCACGACTTGTACGATCTGCCTTGCCCATACCTGCACCCAGCTTGCCCACCCCACACCGGACTTGTAAACGTGGTAAGTTCAAGCTTGTACAAAACTGCACTATTCTTTGCACTCAAGACACGACGGTGACCAGCCCTGCTACCCAAACGCAGAGAGCACTCGTTACTGTATGTACAATTTTCTACAATTATTGTTTCAGTAGTCCTGCTTAGTCTTGCTCTTTTGGGAATAGGAAATTTGTCACTCGTACATGTTCAGCTAAAAGCGTACCAGTCCATTGGCACAGTTTGTGAACTGGAGTAGTCGCCAAATGACCTTTTTGGTGTTGTATTGTATAAAATGCCTAGCTGTATCAATTGATTCACACTTTGCCCTTGCGATTACAACAAGCAGTGCATAACAAAAATTACGCCCATCTTCCCGCGAGGGAACCCTGGTGTGATGCGACGCATCGGGGGGTTCAATTGGCGTTTCCATTGGGTTGATTCTCTAAATCGGGTGAAACTTGTTGTGAACGCGTATGATGCATTCCATCACATGTGGGTGTTCTCATACGCGGGAAGATGGGCGTAATTTTACTTTTCATGAAGGGACCGTCGCTTCCATCACGTCTTCATCGGAAGAGTCAAGTCAAGCACGCAGTCGTCAAGCACAGTGACGCGAAGTCGAACGAGAGCGAGCGCTGACTGAACCACTTTATATTCACAGCGCCTGAAGGAGAGGAGACAGTGGAGGAGAGTCGCGCATGCGCGTACTTGCGCGACGGGAGCGGAGCGAAGCGAGCGAAGCGCGCGCACGCAGCTGTTTATGATAATGAGACGGAGTGAGAGGGTTGCGCACAGCTGTCGGAGAGAAGAGCGGAGGAGAGTCGCGCATGCGCAGGTGGCGTGCGGACGCCGCCGACGCCGACGCAGGAGGGACATGCCTCAGAGCAAGAGATGCGTCGCATCTAAAAAGATTTAACTTGCTTCATAGAAAAAATTCAAATTTGTTCTCTCGAGCAAAACTCGGGTTTTAATTCGCCGCGAGATCGACATGTAGGTGGCGACAGCGTCGCGCTGCTAGTGTGGATGCTCCGCTGAGCGGCCCGGCGGAATGCATGTGGACGCGCTTCGTGCCGTTTTCGCGCCACATGTGCCGGGCGTAAGGCGCAGACAAGAGTGGTATGCTGTAGTTCGGTTGCTCAACGTTCCAATGCATAGCATGGAAGCGGCAATAAGTTGTCATTACTACTCCAAAAAAAAAAAAAAGCGGCGACCCCATCGGGAATCTCGAGAACAGCCGAATGAACTTGTACGCAGTGGCTCGTAGCAAGCTCGATCTTTCCAGACTATGGTATTGAGCCTTCAATAAAAGCATAAAAGAAATGAATAAGCAAGCCCCAATTTCTAAAATTCACTTTACAGCGGCAGTTTCAATTGCTTTCCCTGGTAGCATGGCGCATTCTTGCATTTGTGGGATTCCCTGAATGGTAACACCAGTTAACTGCCCCGACATTTTTTCTAGGAGCTTACGATATTTTTTGTGCGTTCGAATGACAACATAAAATTACTGAAATTTAACCAGCACAGAGATAAAATGCAACCGTTCTAACGAGTGTTTTTGCGCGCAGCTTTAGACAAACGAAAATTTAGCGATTCTGAAGGCAGGTTTGATGAAGGCAGCGTCTCCT
>JABSTR010000490.1:0-49229 GCA_013339765.2 Haemaphysalis longicornis | reverse complement strand
CTAACGCAGAGAGCGCCCTAGCTTATGCAAGCAGTATACCTGGCAGGAAGAAGCCCTAAGACCCTTCATTACAACAGGAAAAAGGAACAAGATGCACTGCAGGTGGTTAAGCGACCGCCTGACCATGTAGTCACCCGTTCTTTGCGTGCAGGGGAGGAGGGTAAAAGGTTAAGTAACACTTTATTTAAAAAATCATACTATCGGTAAAAGTGCTTGGTTTGAACATAATCGCCTGTGAGATGAGCTTACTGCGAGTGGTTAGCTGACCTTTCTGTCCCTGGGCTTTTCTGTTCTCGTCAAGCCACCGTTAATAATCTGTAAAACTTGTGTTTCTTTGCCCTTGTTATGTTTGAGCCAGGGGGAACACGGGCAACGACTACTGGACATGGGTTCCGTGAATAGCATTTATTTCATGCTAGGTTCACGTTGCACGAGAGAAGGAATGCGATGGCTGTGATCTCCAGATGAGGTGAAGTGAAGGCGCCCTTCTGATTGGCGCCAGCCGGGAGCCGGGACACTGCTCTTGACATTCGAATCAGCACTTGTTGTTTCAAAAGCGGGCTGCTTTGCCACAGCCCTCAGTGCTCACAGCTGGCTCGATGGAGTCTGGAAATGTGGAGTAGGCGGGCACACTGGCCGCCCGAGCATGTAAAAGTGTTTCTTATTCTGTCGGTGAAAAATCGTAAACGTCCAGACCAGCCTTCGTGGCCCGAGAAATGCTGCCGTAGTTCGCTATGGCTTGAACGACGTAAAAGACGACGTAAAAGCTACTGTTGCGAGTGTTTACACTGTGGACCGCACTGGCGCTGCCAATGCTTCGCTCTTAGTTTTTGATGCAATGGCTACATCATGAGAAAATGAATGGGAAGCGGGTCACAGGTGCTTCTTGTTTGCTTACTTATTTCTCTGCCAATAACGCATTGTCGCTAGTCAAAGAAACGCTGAGAGAGCTAAGAAGCCTATGATTTTTCAGTCAAGATTTCACTCTGCCTTTAGTGTCCCTTTAAGGAAGTTCTGCTGAGCAGTTAGTATTATGCCGCACAGTAAGAATGGGGTAAAAAGTTTTTCTGCATCATGTGTTACAGTGGTGTGTCATTTTCAGGAGAAAATGCTGTCCTAAACATTGTTGGGGCTGAAGCAGGACATACCAGCCCGGCCACTGAGAATGGTGAGATCATTTTAGCTAATTGTATGGTGTGTAATTTCAACTTTTCATTACATATCAACTATTGATAAGTGCAACTTTACTGTTTCTTCATGTGTTCCATTTAATGTGATTGATGTGTTCAGCAGGTTCCAGCCAGGACTCTGGCAAACCAGAAGAGGAGGACCTGCCTCTTTTTGCTGTAGTGAATGGAGAGGTAAGTTTAACTGAAGCTGTGAGAGCAGCCTCATAATTTTATAGCTTCTTGCATATTAAACTGTTGTGTGACTTCTGTTTCTGTAGCAAAATTAAAAACTTCAGATAATAGTGTGGGCACCTTTGCTGGTGGGAAAATAACAAGAGGGCATAATTAGTTTGAAAAGTACCAGAGAAGCTTGCATTAACTAAAATTATGGAGGTCACTGGTGCTTAAAACAAGTGAGGAAAGTATTCGACCAGCTTGGAGACCTAAATTATCTCGTGTGTTAGTGGCGCCACTGTGATGAGTGGCTTGGAGGGGGCACGGTGAAAGTAGTGAAAGAAGATTTCACATCGCGGGAGACACCAAGCGGCCGCTGGGAAAAAGACACCACCAAGAAGAGGACGACGAAGGCGTGGTGCGTTCACCTAGGCGAGCCGCCGTCTGGGTGTGGCTACCTGCTCGGGCACGAGTGATCACAAGGCCGTGCCGCGTCGTCCCGTTCCGGCTCGAGCCAGGGCTCCTGCTGCTGTGAGACCGACGCTCGTGGTGCGTCAGCGGCCCCATGCTCCTGCTCGGACCGCCGGTTTGGTTGTCGCGGAGGGTTCCGGAGCGTCTCACACCAGCTCGCTGGTGACCTGCCTGTGAAGTGGTCGGGCAAGTTCTGCGACCCTCACCATCAACGACCACTGCGCTCTAACAAGACATACCTGTGAGCTGTGCTATACGTAACTGTTTTGCGGGCCTAGTGCCAGCCAGTGCCGCGGAAAGCTAACTGAACCCGCTTTCTGAACATTAATTTTGAGTTACCACCATTTTCTTTGAGTGGCTGAATATGCTGTAAATACACTTCGTGCTGTGTGTGTGTCCGGCATTCCTCTCACTGAGTTTTGCACGATCCTGGCAGGCTCGCCACTTTTGTTACGCTAGGATCGTGCAGAACTCAGTGAGAGGAATGCCGGACGCACACACAGCACGAAGTGTATTTACAACATATTCAGCCACTCAAAGAAAATGGTTTTAACTCAAAATTAATGTTCAGAAAGCGGGTTCGTTAGCTTTCCGCGGCACTGGCTGGCACTAGGCCCGCAAAACAGCTACGTATAGCACAGCTCACAGGTATGTCTTGCTAGAGCGCAGTGGTCGTCGATGGTGAGGGTCGCAGAACTTGGCCGACCACTTCACAGGCAGGTCACCAGCAAGCTGGTGTGAGACGCTCCGGAACCCTCCGCGACCAAACAAACCGGCGGTCCGAGCAGGAGCATGGGGCCGCTGACGCACCACGAGCGTCGGTCTCACAGCAGCAGGAGCCCTGGCTCGAGCCGGAACGGGACGACGCGGCACGGCCTTGTGATCCCTCGTGCCCGAGCAGGTAGCCACACCCAGACGGCGGCTCGCCTTGGTGAACGCACCACGCCTTCGTCTTCCTCTTCTCGGTGGTGTCTTTTTCCCAGCGGCCGCTTGGTGTCTCCCGTGATGTGAAATCTTCTTTCACTACTTTCACCGTGCCCCCTCCGAGCCACTCATCACAGCCACGATGAGAATTGTCAGTGTGTCAGTGTAGGCTAGTTTCTAATTATTGCAAAACATTATTAGCATGCTATGGATTGGAACGGAAGAATCACAAACTAGTGGTTATCTTGTGTTTTTCCATCCCATTCTGTAGTGTGCTAATCATATTTCATGATGAAAATTGGTATCATTAGCCCTAGATACATCGGCTCGACGAGGAGGGTAAAGTCGACTGATGGGTTTAGCTTACTTTGACCCCTCCCGCATTTATACGAACTCCACCAAAGAATTGAGGTGAGATGACTGAAGGGTTTCTAAGAAAGGAACTGATCAGCACCTCATGGCCCGCCAACTCAGCCAGATGAGAAAGTCGACCCACCCCCTGCCTGCGGGTTTAAACAGACTCACTCCAACGGCTTTTTGACTCACCTTGCTTCCTTGAATTGAGTCAAAAACCTTTTTTTTCTCAACTGCCTTTCATTGAGTCCATGTATACAGGGCTGTTGGCATAATGATGGCTAAGGTACATGTCACTGTAACTCTGCAAACATTAAAGCTATGAACCTGTGCTCAGTTAATGAATCACCGCAAAAAGATTGCTATACCAAGGTTTTTTTTTTTAGCAGGAAGCATGTTTGTAACAACAGATGTGGCACAAGACCTGCCTATTTATGTTGTTACCTAGCAGTGCTGCTGTGGTGCTGGAAAAATTGTCATGCTGTAACTGTGTTGTGACAGATTAGCAATGTGAAAAAAAAGGCCAATAAGCACATCAGTTAAAGGGCTAGGTTGTAATGGCTAGATCATTCGTGATTTAAATACTAAATTTTAAACCATGTAAGCCTAACTTATTAAAAACTTGTGTGTCCACATTCAGGCCAGCCTCTACTACACTCAAATTTTCGACAGCGTGAAAACGATGTCAGCTAACAGTGCACATAAAGAGAGTGCAAAATGCAAAATACTGCGTTTCAAACATGAACACACACATCGCAAATGGCTTGTACAATTGGCATTTTCGGAAACGAAACTGAATAAAAAATGCAGCCATTGACGGTTGCCAGAGGTGATAAATGTAATGGACCTGAAGCGGCCACGCCAGAACGGTGGCCGCTCAGAGCCCGCCTTCAAATGCGTGCGTTCGCGTTGCGTTTCGCACTTCCACAGAAAAACTGACTAACGTTTGCCCAGGATAATGGAGTTGGGTGTGATTTTGACATCGCTTTGCTATCAATCGAGATGAAGGAGGTCGTTTGACAGTTATTTTTGCATCAGAATAACTTCCGTTGTAGGAATCCTTGGCATTGCAAATCAGGGCCCCGCTTTTTTAGTCGCAAAGCTACTCGCTTGTATGATATCGAAAAGCAGCTTTGGTTAGCTGGTGCCTCAGCTGTCATGTCACTGTTTTTTTTTTTCTTTTCGGGGAAGGGGAGGGGGGGGAGAAAACCTTGCACAGGTGGAAATCAAGCACTAATTATTTTTTTTATACATTATGCAGACAGCTTCATGAGTATTGGCCCAGCATTTTTCACCTCGCTGCACATCGAGAATCGAATTATAAAATTGGTCTGAAACCATAAGTCAGCTTCCACAGCTGAAGATGCACTAAAACCCCAAAAAGGTGACCACTCTGCCACCGTTTTCTACTTTCAGCAGAGATATGTGCAGTTGAAAACATCTTACTTTCAAGTAAACTACATCTAACTGTCTACTAAAGTAAATACATCACTTGAAATTGAAAAACAAAATATAGTTCATCGCTTAGGAGAGGAACAGTTTCGTTAACTTTCGCCTTTCACGAAGATCATGACCGATATTTGTGCGGATGTTTGCCACCATGAGCAAGGCTGATTTTGGTTCACTTAGCTAGTCAGGCAAAAGTCGCACGAATGTTTATACCCGCGCGTATAACTCTAGTTAGGTCGTCAAACTTTTGGAAAGGTTAAGGGACCAAGGTGGCGTTGGCCAGCCCAAATATGGCAAATATTGGACGTGGAAGTGCAAGGGGTCAGCATTTATAAGAGATCCTCTTTTTTCTGGGGTAGATGCAACGGGAACATTTTGAACTATTTTTCGAAGTAAAAATATCCTTTTGAAGTAAAAACCTTTCGACAACTTTGGAATGTTCGCAAGCGCATGTATAGTTTGTAGGCTTGTAATCTCTCTTATTGCATTTAAAGAAATAGCAGATATTGCTACCTATTTGGTTAGTTTTAAACGTGATGGTGATGATGGTACGGCGTGGTGGTGTAGCAAAGCGCCATGCAGAGCGTCGTGCAAGTCGCCAGAGAAGTGTGTGCTCCACAGGGCAGGTTCCTCTTTCCCGACACTGGCCATTCAGAACTTGTTTCGTGTCTCTCCGCAGGTGCAAACGTCGTCTGCTCAGAGGTACTTTAAACGATGGTACCTAGTGTGCTGTGTGCTTATGAAGCATAGGATTTCGCCATGGGGATGTTCAGAGCATAGACTACTTGTTTGGATCAAAATTGGGCAAAGAAAAATTTGAGTGCAGTTGGCCTTTAAGCTTTATAGTGTATTCTGTGCCCAGTATCAATATTCTGTGTATTTTGTGTGTTTTGCAGGTGCACCTTGGCTCCGGCCTGAAAATAAAGGAAACCCGCCTAAAATACATAACGGCGAGTCGGCAAGAGATGAAGGTGGCGCGGGATCTGGCTCGTCACTATTGGACCCCGGCCCAGATGGAGGTGCGCTGTGTTTCAGGATTACCCTCCCGGAACCCAGAGGGCCCGATAGTGACGAGGGAGCGGGCTACGCCAGCAAAACTGGATGCCATAATGAGTGAGTGTTGTACTAGAGCTGTGCACGGGCCGGAATCTGTGCCCCGGGCTTGGTGCTTATTGCAGTACACCCTGGCCCCTCCTGACAAAGAGGACAGACGGGCCAGCCTGGCCTGTCTGCGTATTTACAATCCACATCCCATAGGGGCTTGCACCTTATTGGGGCACGTTTGGCAGCAAAACCTACCTAAAGCAGAAAAAGCATCTAATTGAAATAGCAACCCAAACGGGCAGCACAGCCCCACTGAAAAGTAAGTCATGCACACGTCTACCACAGCTAGCCTTTGCTAACCTAGCTACTGGGTGAGGTAATACATCTTCTGTTTTAAGGTTGCCATACAGCTGGCTGATACTAATTAGCTGCTCAGCTTCTTTTATGAACCTGGTGCCCCTAACAGCGTTGCAAAGCTGCATATTCCTAACTCAAAGATGCCACCATAGAAAGAGTCACCTTGTTTCTTGCAGCTGCGGAAAGTTCGACTCTTGCTGACTTCAAGAAGGATGTTATGCAGGCGTTTCTAGATACCAAGGCATTGGACTGGGCTAGTTGTTACATTTTTAATGGAATAAAAACCAGTGGTAAACACAGGACCCAGAAGAAAACGACGGGACAAGCTGGCACTAACAATTGAACGAACAAGGCACTTCAACGCCTAGAAATACCTTCCGGCAACATCATACGCATGTGTGAATAGTCATGTGTCGCCAAATGTTAACAATCAACCACAGTGTTTAGAAAGTTCATCTCTTTGCTAGACAGGAGCAATGACGTGTCACTGACGCAATTGTTTCCCCCTTTATTATATAGAAAGCTTCCACAATTTCCCTTTGGGTTTTTGTACTTCCCTGGCCTAATATGGTTGCATTGCTAAAGACAGGAGTGCACCCGCATTGTCTACAGTGCCTCAGCAGATGAACACCGTCGCTCGTGGAAAGGGAAGCCTTGTGCTCTCTGAGGCGATCATTGATACAGCGGCCTGTTTGACCGATGTAAGCTTTGCCACACGGGAATAAGGGGATGTGATAAATCACATGTGTAGCGCACGGCACAAGTTTCGAAACATGGTTAGTGCCACACGTAGCCCTTCTTTGCGTATGCCGGTCGATGCGACTGCACAGACCGCCCAACTTTTGTGGGGCTGAGAACACAAAGCGTATGCCGTGTTTATTTACCCACCCTTTTGACATTGTGTGAACGTTTGTGCACAAAGGCATAACAACAAGCTAGCCTTGTCCCCATTGACTGGCATACGCAACGAAGGGCTAAGTGTGGCACTAACCATGTTTCGAAATTTGTGCCTTGCGCTACACGTGTGATTTATCACATCCCCTTGTCCGTGTGGCAAAGCGTACATCGGTCAGACAGGCTGCTGTATCAGTGATTGCCTCAGAGAGCACAAGCTTCTCTTTCCACGAGTGACGGTGCTCATCTGCCGAGGCACTGTAGACAATGCGGGTGCACTCATGTCTTTAGCAATGCTGCCATATTAGGCCAGGAAAGCACAAAAACCAAAGGGAAATTTTGGAAGCTTTCTATATAATGAAAGGGGGTAACAATTGTGTCAGTGACATGTCATTGCTCCTGTCCAGCAAAGAGATGAACTTTCCAAACGCTGTGGTTGATAGTTAACATTTGGTGACCCATGCCTAGTCACACATGCGCATGTTGTTGCTGGAAGGTATTTCTATGCGTTGAAGTGCCTTGTTTGTTCAGTTGTTAGTGCCAGCTTGTCCCGTCGTTTTCTTCTGTGTCCTGTGTTTACCGCTGGTTTTTGTTCCACTCATGCGTTTCTAGAATTAGGCTAGCGTAAAGTCTGCAGTTGTGATGGGCCAGTTTTTCAAGATTTGTATGTGAGGAACAAGTTGCACTGCACACATCCCACAGGTTTCAATGTGTTCATTACTGAAAAAAATATGACTAGTCCGAAAGCACGGGCAAAAATTTTGAAAAGTATTATGCTGGCAATGGTCGGGGATATTTTTTTTTCCTCCAGGGGCAGCATCGTGGTTCAGCTCATCATATGCAGGGGTGGTGTGTATGAGCATAAACATGGTAGTTTATTATTATTCTGACCATTTATCATGTGGAAAACAAAGTATATTTGGTGTTACTTTGCAGACGTAATCCAGAACATGGTGCATGAGCATCCAACCGATGTGCCGGCTGCAAAGAGGGTGGCGAATGGCCGTAAGGCCTTGCGCGACCTGTTCGCTGAAGCTGGGCGGCACGCCCGTAAGCTCCCTGCCAAGAAGTCGCCTCCTGGGGAGGCCAGCACGATGGCCACAGAGGCACCACCAGCAGGGCCCCCCCTGCAGCAGAGGCCCCCCCTGCAGCAGAGGCCCCAGCATCAAAGGCCCCTGCAGCAGAGGCACCAGCAGCACCAGAGTGACCAGCAAGGGCACCCAAGAAACCAATGAAATAAACGGAAATAAAAGTTACTGGAGCTGCTCATTTTGGAGGCCTTACTGTATCAATGCATTTAAAAGCGACCCCAGTGGCTGCTTTAAAGTTAGGGCCCCCCATTTGCTGGAGCATGCCTGCAGGGCGCGTTCGCTGTATCCCAGCAACCTTTCCGGCGCAAGGCAGCGTCGCGTCGGGCACATTTCAGGGCCGTAACCGGCGCATTCCAGCAGGCGTCCGGCGCATTTCTGTGGGCGTCCGGCGTACAGGAATCGGCTCATTCCAGCGTGCGTCCGGCGCATTCCGGCGTGCAGGACCCGGCGCATTCCAGGGGGAATCCGGCGCATTCCGGCGTGCAGGACCCGGCGCATTCCGGCGCGAGTCCGGCGTATTCCGGCGTCCACAGCCCGGCGCGTTCCGGCGCATTCCGGCGTCCATCGTGTTCCGGCGCATCTCCGTGCTCCGGCGCGTTCCAGCTTTTGCTAGTCCCATAATCAGGCATTAGCTGGATCGCGCCGGTTCCGGCGCGCTGGGTTTTCCGACAGGGTGACTTGTCTTAATCGGGCTCTGCACCTCTGCTGATAAACGCTTTCCCCCCCCCCCCCCCCCCCCTTTTTTTTTTTTTCGCGTCTGAAAGCACTGCAAAAGCTATAGTTATCCCCAACCCGGAGCGGCACCGCGTGATGTGCTTGTCGCAGCAGATGCGCCTTCCGTTTCTCCGTTGCTTTTGTGACACTTTTTTTTTAATTGTACATCGAATGCGTTTATAGCAGCAACCAAAAGAAAGCCGGCCATTGGCTGCTACACCACTGTAATGACGCAATTCTAACGGTCGAAGCGCGCCAACACCATGAAAGAGGGAAAAAAATTTTGAGCAAGTTTCTAAGTTATCTGACGGACCCGCCGCGGTGGCTCACTGGCTAAAGCGTTGTGCTGCTGAGCACGAGGACGCGGGTTCGATTCCCGTCCACGGCGGCCGCTTTTCAGATGGAGGCGAAAAGTAGTAGTAGTAGTAGTAACTTTATTTGAGCTCGAGGCGTTTTCAGACGCCAGACGGAGCGGTTCCCAGGTCGCGGGAACCGTATTGGGCCAGCAGCTCCTGGCCCCTGGCCGTCAGCGCGAGCTGGGTCGGCAGGGCGGGGCTGGACCGCAAGGTCTCCCATCGCTCGTGGAGTGGGGTAGGGGGGGTGGAGGGAGGGTTGGGGGGTATAGGGGCTTTGAGTTTAGTGCACTCCGCCAGTATGTGTGCGAGCGTGCCGCTGTTTGTTTTACAGAATGGGCAGCGGTCCCCCTCGTGTTCAGGGTAAAATGTATGCAACAGGACGGGGTGGGCTAGTGACCCCGCCTGGATGCGCCTGAGTATTGTCTGTTGCTCCCTGCTCAAGGTGCGGTGTGGCTCGGGGAGGGTACGCCGCTCGTCTTTGTATTCGTTCGTAATTTCTTTATATGTGAGTGCCGGAGTTGGGGTGTCGTGTCCTGCCCTGCCCGGAGGGTCATTGCTCGGGCGTGGTAGTCAGCGATGACGTTGCCGGCTACCTTTGTATGGGCAGGCACCCATGTGAGCTCTATGGCTCGGCCCGGTGCCCTCTTTTTCGATAGTATTGTGGCTGCCTCTGAGGAGATCACCCCCTTTCTGAAACCGCTGTAGGCTCTCTTTGAGTCAGTGACCACCACCCCCCCGACGCCCGGTTGAACGAGCGCCAGGGCTATGGCCACTTCCTCCGCTGTCGTGGGCTCGTTAGTCTTTACCGCCGCGCTGTTGATGAGTCGTTCTGCATCGGTGACCACCACCGCTGCGCGATTGCTTCCTTTCACAAGAGAGGCGTCTACGTAGAGCACTCCATTCTCTTGTTGTAGTTGCTGGGACACTGCTTTGGCTCGAGCCTGCCTCCTACCGTCGTCCTTGCCCGGGGCCATGTTCCGGGGTAGGGGCTTGGTCTTTAAGGTCCTAGTCCATTCTGTTGGTATGGTGGTCTTGATTGTCGCCTGTTCTTTGCGCCATCCTATCTTGTCCAGCACCGCGCGGCCGGGAATTGTCTGGCTCAGGCGGAGACGCTGGCTGGATAGGTGGGCCTCGATGAGCTCATCAACCGTGTTATGTACGCCCATGGCTTGTAAGCGCTGGGTTGACGAGTATATCGGTAAGCCGAGGGCCTGCTTAGTGGCCTTTCGGATGATGGTGTCGAGTGTAGTCTTCTGGGTCTTGTTGAGATTGAGATACGGTGCCGAATATGTAATTCTTGATATTATGAACGCTTGTACTAGCCTGAGGGCGTCGTCCTCCTTCAGGCCTCTGTTCCGGGTGGTGACTCTTCGCAGCATCGCAAGGATCTTCTCAGCACTGTTCTTAATAAGCGCCCGTGTGTACGAGATTTCGACACACGGTAAAGATCACCACGTGGTGCAAATTAACCCGGAACCTATACGGCATGCCTCATCGCCTCCGTTGTGTCCGCGCGTTAAACCCTACACTCAATCAATCAACATTCGACCCCGATAAATAGCAACGCTCAAAACCCTCATAATCCTTGGCTGAGGTACTCTGCGACCCCTCATTCTAAGTACCGAGTGTGTTGGTTGATTACGTTCTGAAAGCAATTAAAATATTAAAGGAGTCGAAAAAAAGTTTAGCAGGGTCCCTTTAACTCCGCAGTTCCTCGGGCCTTGTACGCACTAACCACTCCTGTAACTCAACTCTCGCAGTGGCCCAGTTTCCGTTCGACCCTCCGCTAATCGTAACCCCGCAAATCCCTTTCCGCTCATTTTAGTCCCGGTTCTTTTTTCCCCCGCCATACTAACCAACCTGCACACCACGTCAGCGTACAACTTCAATCCTCCCGGAACCATCGTGGAGATGGCTGTCTTTTACGACCCCGACTGCCAAGAATCATTCGTGGAGGCATTCGGGTCGGCAAAAAGGTTTGAAGACGCCGTGTGGACTCTCATCGAGCAGGTAAGGAGCTTTTCTTTTTTATTTTTATTTTTCGGCGGAGATGACCGCGTACGATAAAAAAAGGTTTCGGGGTAATTTTTTTTCTCGAAAGAATTGGCAACTTTACGCTTCCCGCCGACACGCGTACACTTCACGCTTGGCTTCTATGCGACCGTGGCCATGTCCCAAACGTGGTTTACGGGCTACAAAAGATATGATAGAGTACCTGCAACACGCAGGTCTAACTGCTCCCAACAAACTCAGCAAGATGGGTGCGCGAGTTAACTATGGTTCGCCTTCCCGTAGAGACTGTGACATAAACCACGTGAGACCCTTCACCAAGTGCACGGCCAGCGTGGTTTACTCCATTCCGTTGAACTGTGGCCGCCAGTATGTAGGCCAAACTGGGCGGTTGCCTGAACGTACGGCTTATGGAGCACGCGTCCAGTGTCAAAGCAAAATCCGGTGGCTGGCTCCCCTCGCACGTGTCGTCCTGCAAGTGCACTCCTGAATTTGAGTAGTGTAAAGTGATACAGCACTACGGAAATCATCGCACGCGTGAGCTGCTGGAAGCATACACGATTTATAAGAGTGGCACTGATTGCGTAAGCACCGCTTCTTTTGCCTTGCCTCCAAAGGGGATAGCATTTATTGAGGACTAAGCGAAATGGTCGAACTAGCAATATGATAACGCAAGGATGCTGTTTCTTGTCTATACTTTTAACGTTTTTTGTAATCTTTCATGTTTCTTTATTCTTTCTGCCCTTATCTTGGTGTAACCTTTTCGTTTATATTGCTGAGCGGCAAATAAACACTTTGTTGGTAGTCAGCGCTGTGTGTGTAGCCTCCTTCTTTCTGTCCCTTGAGCGCTGGTTTTGTTTGAACTAACTGAACCAGTCTCTGCAAATAACTCAATGTCTCCGGGCACATCAAGTTCTTCAACATCATCGCCATCACATTCATCAGGTCATCAACTGGCGTAGCAAGTTAGGCATTTTAGCCTAGCTAACATCAATACTCTGCTGAATGCAAGTTTTGTTCACAACCAAGAACTCTACCTCATATTATAGTGCAGTGTGGGCGCAATTCCAAACTTCAACTTCTCCAATCCCCTCTTCCCAGCCCTGAGCTGTGGGAGAACCTGGTGACCAGCGGCCGGCCATCTGGACGTACAGCAATTCCTGGCATCTAGAGCGAAGGCTGTCTGTTCACCTCATAAATTCCCGGGCTAGGGAATCACTCCCACTTCAGAAAGCTCAAATAAACGTCTCTCTCTCTCTCTCTCTCTCTCTCTCTCTCTCTCTCGCTCTCTCTCTCGCTCTCGCTCTCGCTCTCGCTCTCGCTCTCGCTCTCTCTCTCTCTCGCTCTCTCTCTGTCTCGTCAAACTTCATCAAAGATTGTTCTCTCTCTCTCTCTATGCGAGGTCTGGAGATGCAGCGTGGCTGTTGACCTTGAAAACAGCGAAGATGATGGTCCAGGTCTTTGAGAGGGACTACGAAATGTTAATTCCACTTTGCTTACTCGTCCACCACTTTCTGGTAATGAGCACGATGATCCATCAGTGTTTGTGAGGGATGATGGTGCTGGTGAAGGCGGTCTTGGAGCGAAACATATCATCATATTATGTCATAATAGTTCCGCGATACGTGCTACTGTGTCACCACCGTTTCGTTCATTGGATGCAGGTTTTTTGGAGAAAACGTTCAGAGGGGGACGGCGCAGCTGACAAACTTCTTTAAGTTGTAGAATCCATCCGTCGACACCGAGATTTCGACGCAGCACTTGGGGCCCCTTTCAAATATTCGCGACGAACTTCTGATAGCAACACTGTACTTTTATTCTTACAGACTAAAGCACTCGTCGCCCGAACGCCGTGCACATTTATTTATCCTTTGTGTTTCGTTTTATATCCAACCCCCTAGGTCCAAGTTTTCTACAAGAGGCCGTGGCTGAAAAGGGCGATACACATCGTCGTCACCCAACTGACTTTTCTCGAAAAACCACCGGTAAGAGTTAATTTCTACTTAATTTTCTTCCATGCCTAAATAGTGTCGCGTAGGCTCCGCCTTGGTAGCACTGTTGGACGTTATTCTAACCGCAATGAAACCCTCGAACGCGACTTCGGATGAGAGTTGTAAACAATCACTCTGTAGAATACAGCTTAATGTTGATATCACGCATGCTTTTTGAGTAAAACGCCCCGATTGCTCAAGCAGAATGCACAATCAAAGCACAAACCCAAACAGTCAAGCTCCGTAACCACCACTTTCGAAGTGACTGAAGGAAAGACACGAAGTCTACGCAGTTTCGATATGAAAACGCGATTTTATTTAACGCTCACAGGCAGAGGTATTGCAGGCTGTTAACGTTTACTGTTGTGTATGATTTTTTTATCACGCTGCAGCTCCATTATGAACCCCTATTTCTTTTTTTTTTTGTGAGTTAATGGGCATAGTTATATAAAAAATACATTTGTTCCGTCCTTTCCGTGCCGCCTTTTGGTAGCATCCGTGCCTAAAGCCGACATAGCAGACGACCCCACATTCATACCAGGTGCTCAGGACAAATATCGCGCCTGAGATGATCATTCCTGTCCATCTTTGTTTGACGCCAGGGAGAAAAAAGGCCGCGCTACCCGGGAAAAACAAGCACACGCCGATAACGCACAGCTAAAGTTGAAAACGGTGATTAAGGGCAGCCGTCGCTGGCGCAACAAAGTAGGTAATACTCGGCAAAAACTTAAGAACGGCAACGATGATGATTGATGATTTCTATTGGTTTCCCCTTTGTATCGGGGTGATGACATGTCATCTTACCAAAAAAGACTAATATACCTATGTTTTACACTTTTGGTTCAATACTAGCGCTGCTTAGGGCAGGCACAAAAAGCTTATTAGGCACAAAATACTTTTTTTTTCTGTTACAAGTGGTAACTGTCCTAGGCAATATTCCCCTCTCTGCTTTTCGTCCACCAGCATTCTAATCTTCTTTTCGTCCCCTCGACAGCCTTGAAGTTCACTTCCTCTGTGATACCTTTAAATCCTAGGGCTTCTGACAGCCCAATATTCCCTTCATGTAGATTTGGATGGATACCCTCACATTCTAGCACGATGTGCCGCATAGTTTCTGTTTCTTTTCCGCAGACCACGCATACCCCATCATTTTGTGAATACTTCCCCACAAAACTCTTAGTTCGCAGGCAACCTGCTCTAGCCTCAAAAAGCAAAGCACTGCCCTGGGAATTATCGTAGAAATTTTCCTTTCTGATGTTCATCTTCTCAGCCCTGTACATCTCTAACGACGTTTTTGGCTTCCATTTTTTCCCTCCATTTATTCGTTTCAATCTGCCTTGCCTCTTTTTTGGTTACCTTGGCTGTTTTGGATTCCCCACTGTTCTTTCCGTATTTCATCGTTAGCCTTCTAGTCTTTCTTAACCACTGCGTGTCCACGCTTTTCAAGTATAGGTACCTAAAAACCTTAGCTGCCCACCTTCGTTGATCCATTGCCCTCAACCTCATCTCAAAGCATATTTTACTCTGAGCTTCTCTAACTTCAAACGACGCCCAGCCCATATCTCCCTGAACTGCTTCGTTAGTTGTTTTTCCATGCGCGCCTAAGGCCAGACGGCCTACCGTTCTCTGGTTTACTTCAAGGCGTGATAGAACGTCTGATTTTAAGCAGAGTACAGCATTCGCAAACGTGAGACCCGGAACCATTACTCCTTTCCACATTCCTCTTACTACTTCATATTTGTTATACCCCCACAGAGCTCTATGCTTCATTATAGCTGCGTTTCGCTTTCCCTTAACCTTAAGTTGCTCCTCGTGAGTACTTAAGTAGCTATCCCCTTCGTTTATCCACACTCCCAAATATTTATATTCATTGACTCTAGGTAATTCGCCTTGCTGGATAGACACTACGTCGGTGGTAGCGTCATTGAAAACCATTATTCCTGATTTTTCTGCACCGAAATTTAACCCGAGGTCAGTGGCTTCCTGGCCGCAAATATTTATTAGCCGCTGCATATCGGTTTGGTTATCAGCTAAAAGAACAATGTCGTCTGCGTATAACATTCCCGGAATATGCTGTTGTACCACTTCGCCTTGCAGCATATGGGTTAGGCTAAACCCTACTTGACTTTCTTCCAGTTTCTTTTCTAACCCTGCCATGTAAAGCATTAACAGTATTGGGCTCAAAGGGCATCCCTGTTTCAGTCCCCGATGGATGTTGACCTGCCGGGCGCATTTCTGTCCTTCCCAAGTAAGGTGCACTCTATTGTCTTTATAGATTGCTATAAGGAACTGTACTAACTCGTCATCTAATCCCTGGAGTTTCAACATTCTCCACAACCGTTCTCTGTTTACGTTGTCATATGCCCCTTTAATGTCCAAGAACGTAATCCATAGTGGTCTATTCTGTGCTTTCGCAATTTCAATGCATTGCGTTATCACGAACAGATTGTCATCCAGTCGCCTGTCTTGTCTAAATCCATTCTGCAGTTCCCCAAGTAATTTCATTTTCTTCCATCCATGCTTGAATTTCTGATTTTATCGCCTGCATTACGAATCTATACACCACTGACGTTACTGTGAGTGGTCTGTATGACTCAATACTGGCTTTGTCTCCTCTGCCTTTATATATTAAATTCATCCTACTTTCTAACCAGTCCTCTGGTACTTGTTTGGTTTCTATTACCTTATCTATTGCCCTCATAAACGATTCCTTACTTTTAGGTCCAAGTAGGTTTATTCAGTTGCATTGGTATTCCGTCCGGGCCCACTGCTGTCTGAGGGGAAACCTTTTGCTCTGCTTTTTTCCAATCAAGGTTGCTCAAACTTATTTCCCTTTCCGCAGTCTTTTGTGGCGCTGATGTTATCGGTGCCGGTTTCCCTACCACTATTATCCTAAACTTCTCACTAATCACTCGATGAATATGCGCCAACGCGTGCTCTCCTTCTAAATGTTCCCCCTCCTCATCAATCAGGAATTTTTGATGGTTAGCGTTTTTTGAGCTTAGTGATTTTACATGGTTCCAAAACTTCTTGGATGCGCTTTTGTCCTTCTTCCGTATTTCTGCCATCCATTGTTCGCTTTTCTGCTTGATCTTCGCTTGCAACCATTTTCTGCACTTCTAGTTTTTTCCCACGGTAGACATCCCACTTTTCCTTCACTACCTCCGGTTCCATACTAGTTCTTTTTGCTTCTCTATGTTCTCTCGACGCCTTTCTTCGCTGGTCGATAGCCTCTTTTATTTCCTATTCCACCAGCTTCTCGGCTTTCTCTTCCCTTTCCATCGGTTTCGTTCCTTTTCTTCATTAATCTTACCCTTTATGAACGCAATTATTCATCGGAATCCCAATTTTTGCATGGGTATTTTTTGATTTCATCTTCCAATCTATCAGCGATGATCTTTAAACTGCTCATATTCAAATTATTTCCTCCTATTGTACCTATTTCTGCATTTGTCCGGGTTGCGCCTCCAAAGTGCAAGCTAAACCGCTTGTGGTCGCTTCCTAAGCTGTCTGTTCCATTTTCATCTATCCTCATTTCCCGCAGCCTGCCGTATACTGTCTCGGATACTAAACCGTAGTCTATGCTGGACTGCCTGTTACCGCTTTCCCACGTTATTTGTCCGTCACACTTGCTTTCCGTGTTTACTATTACAAGCCGGTTTACTATTACAAGCCGGTTGCCGCTGTGCCTCCTCACCGCAGCCGGATGTTACTCCATGCGGCGCAAGTAGTTCGTTGCTGGGACTATTTTGAAAATGGCCCGAGCCGTTTTCGTGATTTTTTTGGGCTTCATATGCTTATAAACAAGACTACTGCGGCGACGACAGACAAACTACGTGAGGAAAGGTGGACGATATCGCGCATCCATAGGCTCTCCTTTCAAAACGCGCGCGCCCGTTGACATCCGGGTCCGTCGCTTAGGCGGAGTGATACCGTACATGAGCTATTGCCGTTCTTAACTTGTTCCCGAGTATAGGTCTTTCGGCTTCCGGCGGCGGCGGAGTTCTCCGACCCTTCTCACCCTCTCTCCCGACGGCCTTTCCTGCGGCGTAGATCACCGCTGAACAGCCATTTGTTCATAGTCCAAGGTTCGACGAAAACTCGTCAGGCGAGGGAGATTCATAGATGAAATACCAACAGGCACTTGCCTTGTCAAAAACAAGTAAACAAATAAAGGTGAATTCAACAGCACCAGAACGATGTCAAAAAAGGCAATGCAAGCTCGAATGCCTTGGCGGATCATCCCCTGGCTACTAACCACATCATCGATTGGGATTCCGCAAGCATAATCGCATCAGAGAAGCGCCTGTCGACACGACTACTTCTAGAATCAGTACATATTCAAACAACTAAAAACACGATTAACCGGTCGCGGGGTAATCTCCCGAGATATACATGCGCACTCTGCGCCACCGAACTTATATAAATAGTGGCGCCCTTCACACCCCTATTCATTGTGAACAAGGGGCCCGTAGGGGCCCCGAAACGTCTTTACTTGTTTATTTTTGACAAAGCAAGTGCCTGTTTGTATTTCATCAAGGCATTTGTTCAGTACACAGTACACACGGTATGCTAATGCTTTATAATGTCATGTGAGGTGCTGCTGATTCATGCCTGCACGCAGAACGAGCTCATGAGGTCCTCGGAGGCGGACGAGCTCCTCAAGGGTTTCGCCAACTTCACGGGCGACAGGAACGCTCCCGACGGCGAGCAGGGACACTGGGACGTCGCTCTGCTGCTCACGGGGTACGTTTGCCGGGCGCAGGGGGCTGCGACAATGCGATGGCGTATTTATTACATTGCCCACATACGCGCGCAAAGGGGTGTTGGTGTTTTTTTTAAATGCAGAGCATTTCAGTAACTCACGATGTCACCCGCGTTGACGTCCGTAGTCCGCACCGTCATTGTCCCTACTATATAAAAAAAAAATACTATCCGGTGCCCGGTTTCGATCCCTCGACCCTGCGGGCGGAACGCAATGTACATAGTGCTCTACCCACTGCGCCACAAAGCCGACACAGAAAGGTGTTTTTTTTTTCTTTACTGCATGGAAAACTACCCTTAATACAGCCTACAAAAGTTATGAGTCATCCAAGAAGATGCATATCACAGCAGCTAAAATTAGCCGTTCGTTAAAACTCTGGCAGGCAGACGCACGCGTCCAACAGATGCAGCATTCTGGTGGGTTACTTTGCGCCGCATAAATGCTCCGCACCAACGCAGTTTGCTCCCGAAAAATGGACTTCGTTGGGCGAGGGGGTTCCGCGTGCCTGTCCGTCATGCGGCACTTCCACAAGCTATACAATCCGATCACAACAAATATATCATAGGGCACTCCAGTAACATCTCTAAAAGGCAAGAACCGAATTGTATAAGGGGTAATGTCTATGTCCTTTTAAGAGTTCGTTGCAACACATCCCAGAAAAACACCGCATCCCGGCACAAAACAAAACAATGATCAATGGTTTCAGGTTGATTGCATAAACGGCAATTGTCAGACCAAGGAATAGACATTCCTTTCTCGCGCAACCATGTTTTCACTGGTAGTGTTGATGTATGCAGCTTAAAGAAAAAACGTTTTTGCATTTGGAGGAAGACACATACGTGTGACCCGCTTCAAAACACTGTCCTTATGGTGGCCAATGTAAGGCTGGCGATAAACCGGCACTGGGAACAGACTCTCTAATAAAGTGTTCGTCAAAGCCTTCCTGGAAAGGGTAAACAGATATTGCAGGGAAAACCTCGCAGTAAGGAAATTGAAGGTGTCGACCACCTCCTTTAAAAACCCCCATGGCGGCTTCGTACTGACTTCACCAGTGGAGACAAGCAAAAACGGTAAATGAAAACTTATGCGCTGTTGAATAACGTTGAGCAGAAGTGGATGATGCGTCACCTTATAGAAGAAAAACCTAGATACAAGCTGGTGTACAAACAAATGTATCAGCCCAGCACCCCCAGACACTAATGGAAGAAACAAATTGTCCCTACGCATAGGTTCCCATTGGGACCCCCACACAAATGTCGCAAAAACTCTATGTAGAGCTTGTACTTTAGAACGCGCACAGTGGAGTACTTGCAGCACATAAACAAGCTTTGCGACAAGGAAGACATTACAAACGTGCGCACGCGCAAACACAGAAAGTTCTCGCCCCATCCATGCCTGAGAGGCTCGCTTGACTTTTTGGAGTGCCAATGACCAATGAGGCCCGGTGTTTCGTATTTGGTGCAAGGGTACACCTAAGTATTGAAGTGCGTCCTTATCCCAAGTAATGCCACCAAATAAGGACGGTTTGGCACCCCATTCACCAAACCAAAATCCCTTTGTTTTTTTCCATATTCACAGCTGCTCCAGACGCGTCACAAAACTGCCTGGTGAGATTAAGGGCTTCTTGAACGCTTTTTTTATCAGAACAAAAATAGGCAATGTCATCCGCGTAAGCAAGGACCTTAACCTCACAGGATAGCGATGAAAAGCCCCGTACTCTTTCACTCTGCTGAATACTAAGGCACAGAGGTTCGAGATATATGGCAAACAACAAGGGTGAAAGGGGGCAGCCCTGTCTAACAGACGACTTAATCGAAACTGGCTTAGACAGAACGCGGTTGACGACCAGTTGTGTGGTGCACTGTTTGTAACAAAGCTGAATGCCTTTTAACAACACATCCCCTAATTTACCGCTGCCAATAGTGCGAATAGAAAATCATGAGAAACGCGATCAAATGCCTTTGAAAGGTCAATTTGGATAAGGGCCACCTGCTCTGCCGAATCAGACACACACTCCAATATTGAACGGGCAACATGTATGTTTGTTTGAATGCTCCTACCTCTAATACCGCAAGTTTGGTGAGGTCCTACTAAACTAGTGATGACAAGTTGAAGGCGCCTAGATAAAATTTTTGCGAAAATTTTATAATCTACATTGCAGAGAGATATTGGCCGATAGCCGTCAACTGATTTCAGCTTTTGTTCATCTTGCGTTTTCGGAATTAAAACTGTGTGTCCTAAATAAAAGGTTGGCGGCAAAACATCATGGTCGTATGCTGCTGTGAATATGTCTAACAGAACGGGAGCAAGGATAGCAGAGAACTTTTGATAAAACTCTCCGCTCAAACCATCGGGCCCCGGGGTCTTGTTTGTCTTGAGGTCAGAGATGGCAGCCTTAACTTCTTCGAGTGTAATAGGCCCAGAAACCAGAGCGCACTCATCGTCTGTCAGCTTTGGCAGTAAATCAATGAGGATACTAAATTCTTGCCCCCGAGCTAATAGACTTGACCCCGCAAATAGCGTGCTGTAGTGGTCATGGAAAGCACTAGCAATTCCAGCTGCTTCAGTGTACTTAATACCGTTATGTTGAATTTCGATTACCTCCTTCGCAAGTGCTGACTCCCGCTCATCATTTAGTGAACGACGAGTGGGGTAACTATCAAAGAATTTTTCAGTTCTCGACCGAATTAGAGCGCCATGGTATTTTTCGGTAACATATTGCTGAAGTTGTGCCTTAACAATGCCAATTTCCTCTACAACAACCCGATCCCGGACTGACCGCTTCGAGTTCATGAAGCCCTACCAATGTACGAGTTAGTTCCCGTACATAAAAACGTTTTAAAAACGAAAGGCGTGCGGACTCTTCTATTGCGCAATCCCTTACCTCCTGTTTGAATAAATCCCATTTCTGATATAAAGAAAGACTGTGTGTTTCAAGAATACTAGTCAAGCAATCGGATATACGTTTACAAAATATTCCATCGGCCAATAAAGAGGTATTAAGCTTCCACAGATCCCATTGAGGCAGCACGCTACGCGGTCTTGAACGTCCTAAGCAAACAGATACCATGCAGTGGTCTGTGAAGAAGATCGGGCGTACAATATAGTCAGAAATGCTAGGCATCTCTTCTGCTGAAATGTATATGCGGTCAAGACGGGCATTCGAATTGCTCTGAAAGTGAGTAAAGTGCATGGTACTCCCTTTTACCTGACCAACATCAACAAGACCATTATCATGCACTAAATCAGACAGGGTGGCTGCACTTTGGTCGTATTGTGAACGTGGTCTAGATCGGTCTTGCTCACAGCAGACACAATTAAAATCCCCCATGAGGAGGATTGTCCCGTTGTGTGCGTAGAAAATTCCCCAGTGACATAAAAAAGGAGTTACGTTCCCGACAATTCACTGGAGCATAAATGCATATGATACGCCATTCAACTCCTACCATAACAAGGTCACAGCTACAGGAAATAAAACGCCCAGCATCATCTATACTACAGGAGAGACTGGAAAACTCAACTTTCTTGCTAATAACCAAAAAACATCCACCAGACAAGCCTGCAGAGGGACTAACACATACGTTGTAATGTTCTAAAAAGGGTTCTAATGCAGCCGCCGTGTCCTCATCACTGCAGAGCTTTGTCTCCTGGATGGCCGCAATGTCCACGCCCATCCGTTTAAGGAGGCGTAAAAGCTGGTATTGCCTTCTCCTGTTTCTTAGACCTCTCACGTTAAGTGTGGCAGCGTGAAATGCTGTGACACTTGCCATTTTGTTGGAGCTTCTTAAGCGACCTTTTCACCTCCAGATGTGCCACCCTTGCGGGTGGTCTTGGATGACAGTGATTTTCCTGACTTTTTGGAGCCAGCCCGCGTCACAAGACCACTAGTCACCACAGCCATGTCGGAAGAATCTTGAGCATTGGACGCTTGCTTTTTGCCAGCGCTCGATGACTTGTCCTCGCCATCGACAGGAGCTGGCCTCTTCACCGATTCGCTGTTACCACCCGGAACATCATCTGGTAGAGCCACAGCATCCGCCCAGGATGCGGACGGCAAGGTGACGGAACTTTCATCTCCACCTTCTCCGCACGAGACATCACTGCTGTCATCATCGCTGGCAGGTAAAGGTACCGCAGCATGAACCTCCCCTGAAGCGTCATTCGAAGCTGTCGAATGCGTGTCCATTTCCTCTTCTCGGTTCTGCTTACTAGACTGGGAATCATCCTGCCGCTCACGATCAGGTGGCACAGGGGAGGGCTCCAGTTCCCTGCGATCCACCGACGAAGAATCTTGAGGCCCAGCCTCCGGATTTTCCGATAGCACCGACTGGCCAACTTCACCTGATGCGTCAACGACCTCCGTCACATCCATGACATGAGCGGAGACGTCATCTTCAGTAGTTGATTCTTGGCCATGCCGAAGCTTGTCTGCGTACGTCATGACGCACCTTTCTGCGGTATGACCATATCGTCGACACTCGTTGCACCGGGGTGTTCGGCACTGCCGTCGCACGTGCCCAATCCTGCTGCACCGCAAACAAAGAGGTGGCCTTCCAGGAATCAGTACAAGACACTGGCTCCCATAAATGTCCATCATATGCGGCACATCAGAGACCGATACTCCATCCTTTAGTGTAAGGGACACCTCGCGAGCTCCAGTCTCCATATGGTCCATTCCCGGACACCGCCACATTTCTCTGGTAATGGATTGGGTGGTTCCAAATGGTTCGAGCGCTTCTGTTACTCTACGGTTTTCCATGTGACGCGGCACCCAAAGTAGCTTCATCCTAACATTCTTTGTATCCGGGTCAAACACCATACACTGCAATCCTTTGACGATGAACTTCTCGAGCTGGACTAGCTTCTGCTTGACGGCGCTCGAGACGCAAGTAACCATCCACACGTGGCTCATTTGGTATTGCCCTATACACAAGACGTCGCGGAGGTTGATCACGCGAGCCAGAGCATCCCTAAAAATCGGGAGCACGGTATGCCGGCCTTTCAAGTCCGCATGCAGGAAGGACAGTGTTCAAGACAACATTACCGGTTGGCAGACGGGGAAGGATGATCTTGTACGTATCCATGTTAGTTTCCGGACGAAGTAGTACCTCGGCCAGTGGCCGATGCGCTGTTTCCAGCTGAGAGCATAGAGAAACACAGCCGCTCGGAACGGAGGTACACTACGAACGCGCCTTATATCGTTGACTCATTCAAATTACTGCTGACGAGCGCTCTCTCGTCAGCAGTTGCCACAAGTGCAACAACATTAACGTAACGCAAACTACTTAACGTCATGCGCCCCCGGAAATGCTCTGCATTTGATCGTGCCCCTCGCGAGGGGGATGTTTCACTGCGTCTTCTCTCGGTCGCGGGACCCGTGGCGCCATCTGGCGGAGGCGCGGCACAACTCGTAGCACTTTGAAAAAATGCGGCGCCAGCCAGTTTTAAAGACGATAGTCTTTCTTGAGCTACCTGAACGCAGAAATTTTTGTCTGTCTGTCTGTCTGTCTGTCTGTCTGTCCGTCTGTCTATGACTCGATTCAGCCACCCGGCCAAAGTGAAAACAAACTGCGTATTAGTCCTTATATACCCACAGCCACATTCTGAACGTTCAAGTCCCGTGGCATTGTTTCTTCTTTTCAAACGTGTTGAAGAATAACAAAACATTACGCAAATATGAGGCAGAAAATCAATACATAAGTGATATTTGCAGTGTTCCTTTATAAAAAAATCATGGCTGCTTGATTTTTGCGATAGCAAATAAAATACTACATCCACTGTATTCACTCTGTCGCCTGCTGTCGCTTGCGCCACTATAGCTTCTGGCGGCATTTTATGAAATCAAAACGGCAACAGTTACGAAAGTTCCACTCGACAGGTTTCATGTTCCCGCTGGTACGCACGCGGAACAGGGCAACGTGGTTCTATAAACGTTGAAGTAGGGTGCCTCGATTCTCGCGCGTCTCCGCCGTACGGCAGCGCTGGCATCGAGGCACCCGGCCTCGACCAGGGGACCGCGGGAAATTTAAATTGATTTGAGCGAACCTCTGGAGTGTTTACCCTTGCTAGGAGAGCGCGACGGAAGAGTAACAGCATGGGGCGGTGAGCGGGAAAGTGAAGGGAGGCTTTTACTCGAAAAATGTTCGACGAAAGCCTATCGTATTTTGTCGACATTTGCAACGAAGTAGCAGATATGCGGCCAATTTTGTTTTGTTCGGACAAAATGCTGAAGAGCAGGAGTGGCGAAATTTCGGCGCGCGTTAGAGATCACCGTGTGGTCAAAATAAATCTAGGCCATCCACTACGGTGTTACCCAGATGCGGCTTCGGCAAGTCAAGAGATCATATGAATTTCGGAAAATTGTAGAGGCAGATTCATGGAAATGTATGGGTACGCGCAAACATGTGGCTTGCGGGCTGAACACCCCCCGACCCCGAGACGCACACGCATGTGTCGTGCGTGCGTGCGTGTGTTTATGCGAGTGCACGCGCATATGTGCTTTGTGTACGCCCGTACGTTTGTGTGCCTGTGCATGCGTGTGCGTTTGAGCGTGCGTACGTACAGTCGGGGACTTAATTTTGCAGACCACGAGAGCGCGTGGCAAAAGCCACCGAAGCGCGCCGGAGGCCCAGCGCCTGTTGTCGAGACC
The DNA here is from genome assembly GCA_013339765.2 of Haemaphysalis longicornis. Classification (NCBI taxonomy): domain Eukaryota; kingdom Metazoa; phylum Arthropoda; class Arachnida; order Ixodida; family Ixodidae; genus Haemaphysalis; species Haemaphysalis longicornis. Next base: position 24,817 of record JABSTR010000490.1, on the reverse strand, counting down.
GGCGCGGCGCGCATGCGCGTCCTGTTTTACTCGCAGGCACGCCGATTTTCTCGCTTCCTACAGCGGTGCTGCAATGGTCACTCAAGCACCCTGTTCTGTGCAAGCACCGCATAGCGACGCCTTTGTAGCATTCCTTTCTTCCCGATGGCACATTTGGGGACTGATGTGACGATTGTGCGGGCTTTGGCGCAAGTGCTCCTCGCGTCCTGATAAACACCTGCGCGTAAGGTTTTGTTTGTTTTGTTTTGTGCTTTATCGTTCATAGAGAATGAGACTAGCGGCTTGCGAACGGCGTCCCCGAATGAAGCGCGTACGAAGAACAGTCTTACGGTACCACGCTACCGACGACTGTATGAATAGCGAACCTTTATTCACCTTGTTTATTTTGTAATTTGTCCACTGAATATATATTTCAGTTCGCTCTCCACTGCCCATAAAGTAGGCGATTTGCAAGTTTGATAAAAGAAATTATTTCGGTGTTTTTGCTGCCTTCTTCATTACTTAAAAATGATAGAAATGCGTATACCCATATAAATTGTCTGTTCGCTCTACCCGTCGCATTCGTAAAAATTGCACCTCGGGTTCCCATTGAATGCCGTAAAATTATTCGCTACTTTTGAGAACCCGTTTTTGAAAGGGACATTTGCCGGCTTACTACTAGGCCAAGAGGTGCTGTTAGGCGACGAATTCGTGCCTACGGGGATGAATTGCTCCAAGGCCGGAGCACTTTTTCAAGGTCGGCTTGCATTGTTTTATTATGAGGTTTTTAACGCGCGGATGCTACACAGGCGATTAGGCGCGCCGTAGTTGAAAGTACCGGATTAAATTTGATTATCTGAGGATGTGTAACATGCGCCGAAATCCCGAATACACTTGAGCCTTTTCACTTTTTGCCCCCATCAGAAAAGGGCCACCTTGCAGATGCCCAGCGGAGCGGAAGGACAAGGTCAACAACGAAACCGGAGCTGATTGTTTTTCAGTGGTTGAACACACGTTCATTAGTGGAAAAAGCATTCGGAAAGCCCTAAGTAGCGAATAATATCACGGCGAGAAGTAGTGAATAATGTTATGGCGTTCCTCGATGGGAACCCGAGGTGTCGTTTTGAATAATGCCGACGCCCAGAGCGAACAGACGATTTATATGGGTACGCATTTCTATCATTTTTAAGTAATCAAGTAGGCAGCAACAACACCGAAATAATTTCTTTTATCAAACTTGCAAATCGCCTACTTTATGGGCAGCGGAGAGCGAGCTGAAATATATCTTCAGTGGATAAATTACAAAATAAAAAAGGTGAATAAAGGTTCGCTATTCATACAGCTGGCATTTGGTCGTCGGTAGAGCGGTACCGTGAGACTGTGCTTCGTACGCGCTTCATTCGGGGAAGCCGGGGAAGCCGTTCGCAATGTCAGCAAGAGAAAAGGGACGAAGTACGCGCGCTAAGGGAAGGTGAGGCAAGCAAGAACAAAAAACAAAAAAGAAAACATTCCGCGCAAGTGTTTATCAGGACGCGAGCAGCACTTGCGCCAAAGCCCTCGCAATCGTCACGTTGGGCCCCAAATGTGCCATCGGGAAGAAAGTAATGTTACAAAGGCGTCGCTATGCGGTGCTTGAGTGACCATTGCAGCACCGCTGCAGGAAGCGAGCCAATCGGCGTGCCTGCGAGTAAAAAAGGACGCACATGCGCGCCGCGTCGGTCTCGAAAACAGGCGTCGGGCCTCCAGAGCGCGCATCGGTGGCTTTTGCCACGCGCTCGCGTGGTCTGAAAAATTAAGTCACTGACTGTACGTATGGGTGTGTGTGGGCCTGTGCACGCGTGTGTTCACGCGCATGTGTGCTTGTGCGTGCGCGCGTTCACGTGTGTGTGCGCGCGTGTGTGTGGCGCGTGTGCGTGTGTGTTTCGTGCGGTGCGTGCGTGCGTGTGTGTTTGTGTGTGCGTGCATGGGTACATGTGCGGGCGTACGTGTGTGTGCCTGTGCGTGCGCGCGCGCGTGTGAGCGTGGTACGTGCGTATATGTATGTGTCGGCGCGGGCGCGTGTGTGTTCACGCGCATGTTGGAACGACTGTGTGGTTTACAGAACAATAGCTAATCCGGATGATGTTGCTACTTTACAATCTGATCTAACAAAGTTAACAAATTGGTGTCGTACATGGCAAATGGAAATTAATACAGATAAGACAAAATATGTAAAATTTTCTACAAGTACTGATCAATCCCCTAATAGTTACATAATTAATCATACGCAAGTTGAACCAGTTTCCTCATTTAAATATTTAGGAGTTATTCTTAATGCAAACCTGACTTGGAACTCTCACGTCGAATTTATCATTACCAAAGCGCTGAAAAAACTTGGCCTCTAAAGCATCGATTACGGCAGGCTAACTCTGACACCAGGCTTCACGCTTATCTTTCGCTAATTAGACCTTCATTAGAGTATGCGTCAATAATATGGCACCCCCACCATCTTTATCTTACAAACTTACTAGAGTCCGTTCAAAATAAAGCTGCAAGGTTCATTTTATCATCATACTCCCGACAGCAAAGTGTATCTTCCTTGAAAAAATCTCTTGCCCTTCCACCCCTTGCCACGCGCAGAAAATTTTCCAGGCTGTCATACTTCCACTCTCTGTATCACAGCGCCCACCCGTTTGCACGCACTCACATTCGTCCAGCCCCGCACGTTTCATCTCGCCTTGATCATGCGCATAAAGTCCACCCTGTATTCGCCAGAACAAACGCTTATCAAAATTCCCCGCTTCTACTCAGCATCGCCGAATGGAATTCATTGCCATCCCACATAGCCATCTTGACGCAGACTTCATCGTTTCAATCTGCACTCTTAGCCTTCCTTGAAAATGAATATTTATGATGTTTTTTTACGGCTTCACATCTGTATTTCCGCTGTACGGCGCTTCTTGTGCCTAAAATGTTTTTTTTTCCTTCTTAGTGTAGTAGTTCCTATTGTTCATGTGGTTGATTTATTGAACTGTGTTGCCAAGAACTGATTTTATCTGTGTATAATTTAGTCCCCCCCTATGTAATGCCCACGGGCCCTTAGGGTATGTATGTATGTATGTATGTATGTATGTATGTATGTATGTATGTATGTATGTATGTATGTATGTATGTATGTATGTACGTATGTATGTACGTATGTATGTACGTATGTATGTACGTATGTATGTATGTATGTATGTATGTATGTATGTATGTATGTATGTATGTACGCACGTATGTATGTATGTATGTATGTACGCACGTATGTATGTATGCGTGTATGCATGTATGCATGTATGCATGTATGCATGTATGCATGTATGTACGTATGCATGTATGTACGTATGTACGTATGTATGTATGTATGTTTGGGCGTGTGCACGTGTGCTTGTACGTGCGTGCATACTTTGTTGTGCGTACCTGTGTTTGTGTCTGTGCCTGTGCATGCGTTCGTGCGTGCGTCTCTCTCTCTCTCTCTCTCTCTCTCTCTCTCTCTCTCTCTCTGTGTGCGTGCGTGCACGCGTATGTATGCTTGAGTGGACGTGCGGACGCGTGAATCCACTCTGTGCCTGTTCGTGCGCGCACGTCTGCATGCGTTCGTGCGGGCCTATATGTATGAGAGCGCAAGCACGAGAATGTGGGCAAGTGCACGTCTGTGTGCACATGCATGTGTTCTGTTTGTGTTCCACAGGTAATAAAAATTATTCCGGAGCCCTCCATTACGGCGCCGCTCATCGCCTGCGTTGCGTCGGCGCGTTAAGCCCTACCATCGATCGATCGATCAATCGATCAATCGATCAATCAATCAATCAATCAATCAATCAATCAATCAATCAATCAATCAATCAATCAATCGATCGATCGATCGATCGATCGATCGATCGATCAATCTTCTGTGTGTGCGTGTGGACGTGTGTGTGCGTGCGCGTGTGTGTTTTAGCGGGGTGTGCACCTTGATTGATTGTAGGGTTTAACACACCGGCGCAACGCAGGCGATGAGGCGCGCCGTAGTGGAGGGCTCCGGAATAATTATGACCACCTGGGGATCTTTAACGTGCTCCGAAATCTCGTACACACAGGCGTTTTTGGTTTCCACCTCCATCAGAAAAGCTGCCGCCGCGGCCGGAAATCGAAGCCTCGACCTCGGGCTCAGTAGTGCAACGCCTTAGCCACTGAGCCACCGAGGCGGGTGGGTGTGCTTCTTGCGCAGTCACATGTGTGCGTATTTTGTGTGTGTGTGTGTGTGTGTGTGTTTGTGCGTTTAGCCATAGAAAAGCCTAAAAATACCGGTATTCTTGCAAAACAAAGTTTTGATTGATTGATTGATTGATTGATTGATTGATTGATTGATTGATTGATTGATTGATTGATTGATTGATTGATTGATTGATTGATTGATTGATTGATTCTGACGAAGGTCGTATTCTGAATAACAGAATTATTGCGAAGCGATGATTTCACCTACACCTACCCTTGTCGTTCTCCCTTCTTTTCTTTCCAGAAAGGACCTTCACGCTCACAACAATGGAAAAAAGGACCCCAGCGTGCTGGGTAAGGCTAAAGTATGACTCGCGGCTCCGGCTGCTGTTTAAACACCGGGCGAAGCGTCGTTGCTAGACGGTCATACAGTTCTACCCTAACCTTCACAATGAAAAAAAAAAGGTTTTTGGAAAAACTGAACGCGTAAAGCTTTGGGCAGACGGATTCACGAAGAGCTATAGGTACTCAGTCCACGGTTGAGTGCTCGTGTTCTTTTATAATCGCTTACTTCTCTGGGTCTGCGTAGCTGACGGACGATTAGTATAACTTACGGGCATCTTAGGGCTAGAGCAAGAAGGGCACGGATGAGGTTTGGATTGGGGAAATATAATGGATCGCGTAACATTACGCTGCAACAGTCTAGCAGCTTCAAAATCCTCCAAGCCCAGGTGTTGCCGTTGTTAATTATTTTGTCGGTGCACGGGTGATTGCGACCGCTGAGAGCCACGTCAGATGTGCGTCGTCAGTCATCGATCACCAGTTTGTAGGTAGCCTCGGAGTGAACAAAAAACTGTGTTTGATTCCTCTGTCATAGGAATCGGTGAAACACGAAAGCGAAATCTGCAGCTGCGCATGATTTGCGGCTCGGCGGCTGTCTTGTGGTTGTGCTTGGCGAGCGACGTCATGCTGGCGGGTCGCTTCGGCAAAGGTGTACTCGCGCCATTTCCGTGACGGATATGACGTCAGTGAAATCTCGATGTATACCGGCATAAAACACTTTCGTGTTCAAATATAATACTTGAGAACGAACAACCCTAAGTATAACGTACTCTTTAGTAGTAAAGGTTGCTTCTCCACAAGAAGACCCTGTGTGCAGGGGTGCACCCTTCACAAGCCGCTTGCTTCATTGTGCTGGCGTCATTTCCGTGACGGATATGACATCAGCGAAATCTTTGTATATCGCGGAATGAGACACTTTAGTGTTAAAACCACCGATGAGATAAATTGCGAAGAGGCGTTTGTAGCTTATCCTCTTAAATAGCGATGGAGTCATTCGCTTAAAAGGTGGCAGTGGCTGACAACGTTTTTTTTAACATTGATATTTCAACTGTATTGCGTACAAACAATAAATTGAATCGAAATATAAATGCTACAAAACAGTTACAAAATGTAAAGTGGAGCAGGTTACACGTGAGGGGTCAAACCCTTGAGAGGCAGCCGTGCTGTTCGCGTCATCACAGAGGATTAGGTTACACTTGACAGAAAAAAAATTACATTTAACAATCTCATTTCACCATAAAACACATTTTTATCGAACATGGTTCCAACTCCAGAAAGCGAGGTGCGTTGCGAACTTATGTTAATAGATTTCGTGAAGTATATTGATGCTCGTCAAGCGCCTAAATGAACCACGAGGGCAAAATAACATACAACTTCCGTACAACCGAAAGACTCTCCTTAACATACCGGTCATGCCCATTTTTAAAACTGCTGGCCTAATATTGCTAAGAAATGACTTGTCTTAATGACGCAAGGTACGCAGTAGCTTGGCTTTACCCCGTCTAGTACATTTCCGTGTACCACACAAAGTTTTAAATATCCCCCTTTCTGTTTTTTTATTGATTTTTACTCGGTTTCAGTAAACATTTTGCTCACTCATTCTGATTCAAGTTCGTGTTTTATAAGGGTAGAATTGGTTGCTCTCTATCATTTCGTTATAACGACCAATTCGTTATAAACGAAAGCAAAGTTCTCCACGCGTATTAGACGGCTCACCTGTTTGACGCAGGCAAGGCGTACATAGGCGGCGTGTGCTCGGGCCACTTCGACAACGTCGTGGTCGAGTTCGGCTCCGTCAACCCGCACCGGAGGCCGATGACCACGTTCGGTCTCCAGGCTAGTCACGTCGTCGCCCACGAACTGGCTCACAAGTAAGGCCCCTACGAATGTCGGCCACTCTCCCCTGTAACCAGCCAAAAAACACAACAAAAGATCCTGTCGAACAACAGAAATTTCTGTTGTACAACAGGAATTTCCGTCTTACAACAGGGATCTCTCTTGAAACGACAGGATGGTCTGTTGTGCGACAGGGATCTCTGTTGTAAAACTACAGAATGTCTGTCACATGACAGACGTTTCTGTTGTACAAACGGCAGAATGTCCCATTCCATTACAGGACCATGCTGTCGTATTTTCTGCTGTGTTTTATAGCGTAAGCTACACTGGCCGAGGTTGAGTAGTTTACGCGGCTCCTGGAGAGCCGTGCTGCGCATGCGCATGCGCGAGGCACCGGCTCCGGCACACAGCTGGCGCGCCGCAGCCGGTGCCGCCGCGATTGGATTGGACTGGATTGAATTAAATTCGATTGAATTGGATTCGATTGGATTGGATTAAACTGGATTGCATCGGAATGAATTGGATTGGGATGGAATGGAATGGAATAGCAATCGTTTTATCAGCAGTAAGCATGATAATCAGCTAATCCTAGACAACCAGGAAATCTAAGAATAACCAGCTGAACTTTAGCTCACGCTACGTATATCCTGTCATAGCCGAAAAAGCCACGCTACTTTTTTTGACTGGGACGTGTGCAACTCTCTCGAGCTGTTGCACGTCAATTCCTTTCCTTCGAAATCGTTAAAGGGGCTGTGAAGACCAAATATAAGTTTGTTCTATTAAAAATTCTTTGGTGAGTCACTCGGCGTTGTTCCAGGCACCAAAAAAGTTGTTTTTAGCCGAAAAAAAACGCAAAAAATACTGGACAACCTAAATTTCCCGCTACATGACGTCAATAGTGACACAATAGCGGAAACAGTAAAAACATAGTTCTCAGACTGTTAACTGCTCGTTAGCTTTCGGATGGCACGATTAAAGGGAGATAGAGGCCCCGAAATTATCTCCCAGTCATGTTTTTCGGTGGTGGCTTAGGTGGCCAATCGCACAAACAATTACTGGTGACGTCATAAGGACCTGGCGAGAAGAGCATTCACTGCGTTTTAACTGCGTCGCTTCTTTTCCCTTATATAACATATTTGTCCGAAGTTTTAAGTACAAAACACTTTACGGGCTTGCCTTGTCGTCCTATCTCGCTAACGGTCGATGCGACTGCTGGAATCAGGCGCTGCAGCGAGATAACGGACCCAAGTAGAGGCGTCTGTACGGGGCTCAGGGAGTCACGCTGAGGCTTCAAAACCCACACGGATTAAATAGCCATAACAGTGGGAACCTCGTGAAGCGCTGGCGCTTGTCATACATCTCCCGGTTGTTTAGCGCAAAGAAAACGCCAAGTACATTTCAGGCAAAATCTGTGTATATAACCGGCAGCCCCCGCGTTCATTTAGTTAGGAACGCTCGTTGGGTTTGTTTTTACAATAGTAAGAAAAAAGTGGCCGGGAAAGAAAAAAATGGCGCGTTCGAAATGACGCAGAAAGGCTCCAGCCGCTCAAGAAGAAAGTGCCGCGTTCACAATGACGCAGAAAGGTCTGGTTGTTTAACTCTAACAATGACGCTGACACGTACAACCCTTCTCTGGTCACTGGCGACGCAAGCGTGGTGGTGTCAAATGCGGACGACATCATGATCGGCCACAAATCGCAGAACCAGTTTGACGACGCCAAGGCAAGTCTGGCGACCATGCAGCCACATAAGAAAAAAATAACGCGTTCGAAATGACGCAGACAGGCTCCAGTCGCGCAAGGGAAAAATTACGCGTTCGAAATGACGCAAAACAGCTGCAGTGTACGGAATTAAAGCAAGCGCAAAAAGAACAGAACTCCCGCTGGCGTAGTTTCAGGCAGGGGGTGCGCGAGCACTGCGAAGGCGGGAAATTTGAAATGCATCAGCTGGCAGTGTGAGCGGATAACGGCGCTGCTGCCCATTATGGCGAATCACTGCTCTGCACTTCCGACAGCTTTCACATTGAGTGGAACGGCTTTCATTTTTTAATAAAATTGGTATGACTGTTATCCGTACAAAGAAGTTTGTTTAATGGCAAGTGTGTAGAGTTCGCGTGTGCAGTAAGTTGTTGACTTTTCTTTTTTATATTATCGTCTCCCCGCTTAAACTTGTATTGCGAAAATACCTTGTCGTCATTAGTTGCTCCGCTCCGTTTTGTTACTCGCAAGTTTGTGGTGAATGTTTCGTACTGTGCCGGATACTTTACTGTTGTAACCACCTCACGTATACTAAGTGGGCTGTTAGGTTTTTAAAGCAAGTTAATAAATAAATAGACAAATAAATAAACAAACAAACAAACAAACAAACAAACAAACAAACAAACAAACAAACAAACAAATAAATAAATAAATAAATAAATAAATAAATAAATAAATAAATAAATAAATAAATAAATAAATAAATAAATAAATAAATATGCACCCTTCCGTCTAACGACGATGGTTAAACGCGAAGCTTCCTGGTGTTTGATTCCTTGGTGGGCCAATATCCCCCACGGCGAGTATGTGCAAATCTGGAGGTACGCACCACTTTTCTAGAATACCCACAGCAACTCTGGGGTGTGCACTCCGTAGGCCTAACGTTCGGGTTTGCGGTGTGTACGGCGCGAATTGGTACCTGCTGCTTGGCTTCCGCTTCGACCACGTCGAAATGGAGCAATCGCATAGACGCCGGCTAAACGCGAGGGACCCAGATTCGACTCCGACCACGGGGAGCGGTTTCTTCTTTCACTTCACCTAGCGTCACCAAATAAAGGGTTTTAGAGTATCGGCACTCTTTTCTCTCATTGTCATGGGCCGCCAGGATGTTCATTGGTCGGTCGGCACCACGTGATATTTGTTTACTTATGGGCGCAGCCATTTTGTTTCTGGGCGTCTCTCTCTCTCTCTCTCTCTCTCTCTCTCTCTCTCTCTCTCTCTCTCTCTCTCTCTCTCTCTCTCTCTCTCTCTCTCTCTCTCTCTCTCTCCCTCCCTGCTGCGCGGACGCTAGAGTGGCCGGTTACACTCTGCCCGTCACAACCGGCGGCGGTTTCGTTGGGAGAGATGGCGACATGCAAGCCAGAAACAAAATGGCCCCCAGACACTTCCGGGTGTACGAAGTTGCGGTACTCTTAATCGTAGCTTATTTAGTGATGTTAACTTCACCCACCATCATTCATCATCATCGTCAGAGAAAGTTGGCTTCAGTGCAGGGCGAATTGGCAGACAACGCATCAATGAGGAGACTAAAGCTTCGCTTTCATAAACAAATCAAACTTTATTTTGCCTTCATGGCCCCGCCAGGGGCCGTAATTGCCGCCATCACTCTCCCGCGCTTTCATCAGCGTTATGCTGCCGTCAGGTTCCCGGTAACTGCAATGTTAACTCGAAATGTTTTCCAGAACTCTGTTCAGGTGTAGTTCCTGTCATTGGACGAAATTATTGTTACGAAGACGATCAGATGTTTAAGCGGTGAAGTGAGAGTTTATTTACAGGGCCTGGATGAGAACGGTCGCTGAGCGTGCTGTCCGAGCCCCAAATTCGCCAAAGAGCGCCTCGTTCTTCTCATCGTCGCCCCGGTCTTTCCATAGGCGTGGTTTGCCTGTGCTTTATATATATATATATATATATTATATATATATATATATATATATATATATATATATATATATATATATATATATATATATATATATATATATATATATATATATATATATATATATATGAGGGTGTTGAACCGAAAACCGGAACTGAACCGAGAAAAGAAATAACGGTTGCCTGTTCATGCCGAAACGGTTCGACCCTCCGTTGTTGATATTGCATGCACAGTCAATGCAATTCAGACCTTTTTTTCTTTCACTTACCATCAACTTCGTACCCGCTCCCGCACTTTCCCTTCCAGACAATCGAACATTATCATGCTCTATGTAACAACAGGGGAAATGAATGAGCACCAATGTAGCAATGGTCTATTGCTGCTGGAAGCGCGAGCGTAGTGCAAGCTTACCAAACGAAATGTCACTCTCGGCAGCTTGCAGGGGATATAAAAGGTCTTTGCCGTTCCCTAGCTGCGACTCTCTCTCTCTCGAATATCGTCAGACGGCACTCGAGACACTGGATAATTTTAAGCACGGCTACACCTGTCGCGCTGCCCTTGGCTGCCTATTGGAACTTTTTGAATACTTTTTGATACTTTGGAGAGATGGGGAGAGAGTTGCGTAGCCCAGTGCGTTCGCCTACAGGGTTTGTGAGTTGCTCAAGCGTGTCAAGTCGCCCGCCGGGAATTCTTTTTTTCTCGTTTTGTTTACCCAGTCGTTGTTGAGTCAGAAATTGCTCAGATCTATTATTGACTGTTGCGATTCTTAGAGAACGCTGAGGAAAGCGAGCACTCTATACGCGAGCACGCGGAGTTTTTGTAATCAGGAACGCTTTAGAGCAAGCATTTGAAACACAATAACTGTAAATGCTACACGAACGACACTCGAAACGCGAGAAAAACAATAACTCTTCGTATTCAGGCACGTCGTCGAAATATACTTAGGTTAGCTTCGACATCTATTTTGAATCTTGTCAATTAGCTGCCCACATAAAAAGCGGTAGTCGTGCAGCGTGTCGTTGATACCGTGTCTGCGAAACTAGACATCTCTGAGCTCAAATTGCGCATGCTCGTAGATAGCAAAAGGTCTCCCCTTCCTTCTCCCTGCATTATACCCTGTTCTCCAAGGACGTCAAGGTACCTAGCTGCAAGAAATGTATATCGTGGGCTGAATTCATGTCACGGTGTGTGTGATAACTGCGGCCGTAGACCTTGCGTCACTGGCCAGGTTCCAACTTATTCGTCGCATCTCAACAGTCTTGTGGTGGTCGAAAGCTCCTGGTTGCCAAACTATACGTACAGCAAACTTTATTAAGGTCGAAGCCCGTTAGGACCTTGGAATGTACGTGCCGATGTCTGGCGATGTCCATGCGCAAGGGGCTTTACGTGATGATGATGATGATGATGATTAAAGGCCTCCCCTTTGAATCGGGGTGACGGCGTGCGCCATCTAGCCTATCTTAGTAGTTTGAATTTAAATTTAGTCCCTCAACTCGGATTTCTTTTTAATTCTGCCCTGCCGCTACCCCTGGCTGGGATGTTATTTTATCGACTTCCCTGCTTTTTTTCCACCAATACTCTAGCCGCTGCTTAGTAATACCTACTGCTGACCAGTTAATGCTTCCATCACTGTTGCGAAGGCCAGTGCCTCAGGAAGTAGGACTTTCCCCCCAATTCTATCCGGCTGAATCTTTTGGCATCCTATTACTATGTGGTCGATTGTTTCTTTATCCCTGCCACATACAACACATGTATCATCCTGGGACGAATATTTGCTCATGTAGGTTCGAGTTCTCAAGCAGCCAGCCCGCGCCTCAAAGAGCAACGCACTACCTTTATTGTTGTCATAAAAGTTCTCTTTCCGGATCTCTTTTTTGCTTGCTTTGTAGATTCCCAGCGATCCCTTCTTTTCCATCCTCTCTTTCCACATGAGCGTCTCTGTTTCCTTCACTTGCTTTTTAACTGCCCCCCCCTTGTTTATTTGCCGCGGTCAAGGTATATTTAGTCGCCAGCTTTCGCGTCCTCTTCCGCCATTGGGTGTCCACACTTTTAAGGTACATGTACCTGTGCACTCTGGCTGCCCAGTTCTTCTCATCTAAATGTCTAAGCCGCTCCTCAAAACGTATCTTACTTTGCGCTTCCCTCGCCTCAAATGAAGCCCAACCCATATCGCCTTGTACCGCCTCATTTGTAGTCTTACTGTGAGCTCCCAGTGCTAATCTGCCGACTGCCTTTTGGTTAACCTCCAGTCCCGACAGGATATCGGACTTTAAGCATAATACGGCAATAGAGAACGTGAGCGCCGGCACCATTACCCCTTTCCAGATGCCTCGCACTACCTCGTACTTATTGTATCCCCACAGTGCTCTATGTTTCATTACTGCTGCATTTCGTCTCCCTCTCAGTTTGAGGTGTTCTTCATGGGCATTCAGGTACCCTTTTCCTTCATTAAGCCAGATCCCCAAGTATTTGTACTTATTTACTAATGGTATGGCTTCCTGTTGAATTCTTATTGGTGCTGTATGAGCTTCCTCGTTGAACACCTTGACTCCAGATTTCTGTGGGTTAAAATGTAGGCCTAGGTACATTGCCTCATCCCCACAAATGTCGGCCAGTTTTTGAAGGTCTTCCGCATTATCTGCCAGCAACACTATATCGTCCGCGTACACCAATCCCGGAATCCGTTGCGCCACCAACTCTCCATTGCTTCGGTACGACAAGTCAAAGCCTAATCCACTCTCCTCCAATCGTCTTTCCATTCCTCTAATGTAACAGTGTGAACAGCAATGGCGAAAGGGGGTACCCCTGTTTTAAACCTCTTCGAATGTACACGGGCTCTGTGCCTGTACGTCCTTCCCATGTAATATGCGCCTTGTTATCCTCATATATTGCCCTTATCAGCCCCACAAATTCTGACCCAATCCCCTCTTCTTCCAGTATATGCCACAGCAATCCCCTATCTACGTTGTCATAGGCTCCCTTTATGTCCAGGAACAGTAGCCATGTTGGTCTGCCCTGTGCTGCCGAAATTTCGATGGTCTGGGTTATTACGAAAATATTGTCTTCTAAGCGTCGACCCGGCCTAAATCCATTTTGCAGTTCCCCTAAAATACCGTTACTTTCCACCCACTTCAACAACTCGACTTTGATGGCTTGTATAGCTAATCTATAGAGCACTGACGTGACTGTAATCGGCCTGTATGAGCTCGCCTTGTCCTTCTCTCCCTTGCCTTTATAAATCAAACTCATTCTCGTGCGCACAGCATTGTACGCCATCTATCGAGAGCGGCGCGCACTGTAGTACCATCCGCGTGCCATCTGGGGGGAGCGCCGGTAACTGCAGTGGCAAGGAGCGCGAATTTCAAAGGGTAGAAAACGCAAAAATAAAGCATAAACCCTAAACTATCTCACGATAATTTGCGACAAAAGACGCCGTGAACGATGCCGAGGGTGCGAAGTACTGGGACGCGAATTGTCTTTCGCCTGGCTCTTGTCATTGACAGTGCATTTACTGCACCTCAACATCATTTAAAACTCAGTGTGCATCAGCATGCACGGACGATGACGCTCATCACACAAGCAATACACAACTTGCGTCCCAGTGCTTCGCACCCTCGGCATCGTTGATGACGTGGAGATGTGTGATTTTTTTTATATCTTTTTATCCTCATCGATGAAACGAACGACTGCGGTCAGCACATCGCATGCAGATAAACTATGGTCAACAGTGACTGGTCTATTCTCCAAATACTTCAACATTTGGTGCATACGAACACGCTCCGCAGACACAGTCTTGTGCTCAATGCATATAGTAGTGCCGGCTATGCGTTGTAGATGCTCACTGTATAAGCAAGTTTGTTGCAGTACGCTGCCAGACCAACATGCGCTGAGGTCTACCTATTAGGAACAAAAATATCAGTCTACCAGTCGCGGTAATCGCGGTAAAGTACGAAGAAATTAAAGCGAAGAAAAAATTAAAGCCGTTTTACTCAATGTGAAACCTGCCGGAAGTGCAGAACAGTGATTCGCCATAATGGGCTGTGCTGCCGTTAGCCGTTCACTGCTAACACCCCATGCAATTCAAATTTTCCGCCTTCGCAGTTCTCGCGCGCCCCCGTCTGAAACTGCGCCAGCGGGAGTTCTGTTCTTTAATTTCGTATGCTGGAGCTGTTTTGCGTCATTTCGAACGCGTTATTTTTTTTCTTGTGCGGCTGGAGCCTTTCTGTGTCATTTCGAACACGCCATTTTTTCTTGCGTAGATGGAGCCTTTCTGCGGTATTTCGAATGAGCGATTTTCTTCTTGAGTGTGGAGCCGGTCTGCGTCATTTCGAACGTGCCGTTTTTTTGTTTTTTGTTTTCTTGCGGGGCTGCTTTTTTCGCTTCAGTTCCCGTTTCAGTTTCAGTTTATTATGGCAGTTGAAATTTTACAGCGCATAAATAACTTACTATTGTATAAACTAAACTAACGAGCGTTCCTAACCAAATGAACGCGGGCGCTGCCGGTTAATTACGTATGTTTTGCCTCAAATGTACGTACAGTTTTTTTTTTTGCTCTAAACAACGGGGAGATATAGGACAAGCGCCAGCGGTTCACGAGTTTCGAACGCTTATGACTATACAAACCGCTTGGCTTTCGAAGCCTGTGGGGTACGCCGCGGCGACAGGGCTACAACGGAACGCCCTGTTGCTCTACTTAGGGTCCGGCGAGCGAGCTACGACGAAAAGGCGAGCGCCTAGAGTGCTCTGCACTTGAAAGGCGCGGAGACGATGCAACAGTAAAAGAGCATTTGATAACTATCTCCATTGGAGGCCATAAAGCTTTCGCCTTCAAAGCGCGTAAACATACTTAAGTGCCCCAACGGAAGTTTTAATTTTGTTGACGCGCGTGTGACTGACTGCGCAGCCTGGGCGTCTACCACGACGGGCCCCCGACGAACGCCGAGTGCTCGCTGGACCGCTACATGATGGGGCCCTGGCGGACGGCGAACACCACCACCTGGTGGTCAAACTGCAGCCTCTCCGTACTCGAGCAGCTGCCCGAGCACCCTAAGTCCACCTGCCTCAAGCCGCTCTCGGCCGATAGGTGAGAAGCAGGAGGAAAATGGCTGCCGCTTAGCTTATCTAACCTTGGATATGCAAAGCAAAAGCTTGGCTTACTCTGGTTTCGCTTGGTTAACATTTGATGTAGCTGTATTTCCGACCCCGGCTGAAAGCCGTTCGGTCCCGTGCAACGCTTACAGGAGGCGGGCCGGAGAACGCGGCGTTCGCCGGGCGAACGAAGCGAACGCGGCGTTCATTCACGGCGAACGCGTCGTTCCTGTTCGCCGGGCGCGAGACGAGTCACGTAGCCCGAGAAGACCCAGTGGCGCATGCATGGGAAGCTGCGGGGGTGATCGGCTGCCGATCAGCTGATCGGCCGCGGCCGTTAGCTGAGCAGAACGACCAAAAAGGGGGTCTTGTGCGCAGCGCCGAAAGCGGGCCCGGCGAATCACGCGGTGCGCTCCGAGGGGTGCGTCGCCGGGGGTGTGTCTCCGGTCAAGATTAACCTGCGCATCCTCCGCGAAACCGCTGGACGAAAGTAGTAAAGCTTTGCTTTAATAAACCGTATTTGCAGTATATGCCATCTAGACACGGGTGCTTCTCACTGGTTGAAGCCCAGCATTGACTTTGGCAGCACGTTCCAACGGGCCTTTTTGCTCGAGTGGGTCAGAGCCGCCCAAAGCTGCCTCCCATTGATCAATAGAGGTGATTAGGGGTAAGGGGTTTGGGGGCACACCCACATAGTGTGTGGCACGTGGTGCCGTCCTCTCCGCAGAGAGGGCACAGCTCAGGATATAGGCGATGAAGGTATTTGAGGCACGGAAGGGTTTCTATGCCTTCCTACTCGGCGAATAGTAGAAATAGAAAAATTTGGATCTTGATCACAGTTAGGGTGAACACGGGAGCGCGTGTCATTCCGTGCGCGGGAAATGCCTGTCGGCGTTCCGGGTAACTTCGCACGCGCATCACGTAGCCTCGTTGCAAACGAACTGCGCATGCGTGCGAAGTTACCCGGAACGCCGACAGGCGGCTCCCGCGCACGGAATGACACGCGCTCCCGTGTTCACCCTAACTGTGATCAAGATAGTACGAAGGGATTCGGAGGGCGCGTGACAGGGAAGCAGGTCTCCCTGTTAGTGACATTTCTATGTCCTCGCCTCGCTCCAACGTTTCGCACTTTTCTCGCGCCAACAACATATTTTAGTTGCGGGTTTTCCCACGTCATATGCATGCACTTCTTATTTCCCCCGCATATATCTTTACCGTGTTTTGTTTGCCTAAAGTGTACGCATGTCGGCGTGGCAGTTACAAACAGTCATCCTTTCCACAAAAGGCATCACAGCACATACGAGACAATATTGTCACGGGAAGACGAAGACGAAGGGAGCTGTGGACCCAACCTCCGGAGAAGAAGAAGAAGATGCAGCTGTGCGGGCTCTCTTGTGGCCGACATCGTGCACATACAGTCGAACACGGATATATCGAACTCCAAGGGGAACGCGAAATAGTTCGATATATGAAAAATTCGATATAAAAAATAGGGGGTCTGAGACCTCACCTATGGCGGACGATCACTTGCCGATCGTCGCATTCAAGAATGACAACTAATTCCGCACTCACGACGCAACAGGACGCTTTATTTCCGTGAAAAAAAAAAAATCGCTGGTCTTGGCCTGCTTCTTCGTCCTAGAAATGACATTAAAGACGCTGGTCTCGATCTTCTCGAGGCTGCACAACTAGAAAATTCCAGCAGTACGCTGCGCCTTCGCACACCATGCACAACACGCACGCAAAAGAAGAACATCGCGCACGTACCACAAGAACTTTGAAGGTAACAATTCCAAGGCTCTCTGAACGGACTCCAACAAAGCGCTCGCGATGGTCACCTCCGAGAGAAACAGTGATCTCCGAAAGGTGCGGGACAGCTCGCCAAACAGCAGCAACAGCTGCAAAATGCAAAAGAAGGAGGAGGCCGCCAGCGCCTTCGTTCCCTCTTCCCTTTCCCGAGACGACATCGGGGGAAGACAGAACCAGAGATAGAGGGAAAAAAAAACTCTTTTTCGGCAAGCCGGGGAACGTACGCAGCCGAAAAAAAAAAGGACGTGCGCAGTCGGGGCATCCCTACCTCGCACTGTCACATTTTCCAAGCGTTCGGGCTTGTGTGCCTAGAGAGATTTAGCATACCGGGCTCCGTCCGCTAACGCTACGGCGGCCGGTAGCGGGGCCCGACTGGGCAAGCGCAAATTCGTTTCGGTAGGGGGGATTAGTTCCG
This sequence comes from Haemaphysalis longicornis, assembly GCA_013339765.2. NCBI lineage: Eukaryota > Metazoa > Arthropoda > Arachnida > Ixodida > Ixodidae > Haemaphysalis > Haemaphysalis longicornis. The sequence continues at coordinate 7,494 of JABSTR010000490.1, read as the reverse complement.
CGAGCCAGTCTTCGCCATGCCCGCGCATTCCTCCACATCCTCCTCAACCTCAATCGGTGGTGCAGCGACCGCCGAAGGGCACCTTCAAGCTCGCGCGGAATTCGATATACCCAATGTCGGGAAAAATACGGTTCGATATAAACGTACGAATTCCTATACTTTTACACTGAATTTTCAAGGGGATAATTTATGAGTTCGATATAGACAATAATTCGATATACCCGTGTTCGATATATCCGTGTTCAACTGTAGTTGGTCTCTTCTATTTGGCCTGCACTTTATGCATGAGTTCAGAATAAGCTCAGCCAGTTCAGCGTAAGCGCCGCCACTGCAGAACCGGTCCTGCACTTTTGTCGTCTGCTTCTGCACCTCCTCCCTGGGAGGTGCGGGGAAAGCCTTGAACTCATCCTGCACTCTCTGTACCCTTGGTAAATCGAAGAGAAAAGTGCAGGCGCCACGCGCTGCACTCGAAAATCGAAGACGCGAATGCTGCACTACCTGAATGAGTGCAGCGAGTGCAGCAAAATCGTAGATACCTAGTTTAACTGCATCGGTCGCATCTTCCATGGTTCATTTCCTGTGTCCGGCCGCCACGGACCACTGTAACTTAGGAGTGGAGGACCCACACGCACTTGTCGCAGTCAGTGTGCGAGGTGCACTTGTGTGACCTGAAGTGACATTATTTCCAGCCGCGACCATAACCTGTAGGCGACGTCATCAAGGACGTCATTACCAGGGACGGCAGTGCGGTGCACTCCAGCCATAGAATTTCCTACTAATATATACTAGAGGGAAATCTGGTGCCACTGTCTAGGGGAGCCGCGCTTCAACGAGCGTTCCGCAATCTACCGGGATGCAGGCACGTTCCCCTTGTCCTTGTCATGGCTCATGAACAGGCTATGAAGTTGGCTATGGCTGCAAAAAAGCAACAATACTACTGTAGAAGGTTCATCAAATCAATTTTGTTATCGTAAAATTGAACATCTCAAAAGATTAATTTGTCAATAATTATTTAGAAGGTACGATAAACAAGAAAAAAATGTTGCCCTTTTTTGTTGATTTTGGCTTCTAGACAAACAAGAAGCCGTATGGATAGCTAAGCCAAGCAGCGAGGACCGTCGCTAGCGGCAATGGCGCCCCCCACGGCCGCCCGCGACTGCAGCGACAGATTTCCCTCCAGTATATATTAGTATGAAACTCTATGACTGGGGCAGCAGTGGGTATGATGATGATTATTATGATGCCCTCAAAGCTTTTGGCACGCGCCCACAAGGGGGGATTGGCAGGGGCTGACTCGTTTGTTGAAATTCGTGAGGAACCTAAAAATACTAATTTATTTCCAGAAGACAGAGGCTGTAAAATCAAACTTCGTTGTGAATAAAACCCGAATTACCCATTAATTATCCCTTCTGCAATTTAAACGACATGAAGCAGAAAGAAAATCTTGAATACATTTAATATATATATATGTAGATATATATATATATATAATATATATATATATATATATATATATATATATATATATATATATATATATATATATATATATATATATATATATCTATATATATATATATATATATCATATATATATATATATATCCCTTTTTGCATACCCCAAATTCGTTGCACCAATAGATAATATAAGTGGAAAACATAAATTCAGCCCCGACCGCTTAATTCATTCCTTGAAAAGCAGTTGTCTAGCTGCCGATAAACGGCCACATGCGAGAAAAAAATGTTCGCTTGTTTCAGGGACCTGGTACCGCACACATATTTCCGTCGGCGGAAGCCCTGTTATGAACAGATAGAAATATGAGGAACAAACATTCTCACATCATCACCGACGTCGTCGCCGTCATCATCATAATCGTCGTCGTCGTCATCGTCATCATCAATCATTGGCCTGCTTAAGTTCACTGCAGGCAAAGGCCACTCTCAAAGACAGATTTTTTTCAGTTCATCTCTTCACTAAGCCTTTAGGCCTCCCCTAAGTGGTTCCCTGTCTCTAGGTAGCACTAGAATTTTCAGCAACCAAGCGAAAAACGTCGTAAAATCCGCACATGAGGACTGCTAATAGTAGGAGAGTGTACAAAAAAATTACTGAAATTCTTCACGCCTGACTGGGTCTTGTTTTGTTCCGATACCTCGGATGTAAACAGAGGACAGTTCGGACTTCCCAGGCTTCCTTAGACATGCTTGAACAGTAGAGTTTGGCTGGTGCGAAAACCGCACTTTGACGCCTAGTGGCGCCCGAGAAAGAAGACGCAAAGCCGGGCATCCATGGGCCTCCCCGATTTACCAGTCCTGGATGGTCCGAGGGAAGTGTCATGAGAATATATTGGAAAATCGAGCGCCCGATCGCGTCCCGGGCAGCCCGCGGACGATCCGAAACCGCTAATCGAGGAGGCCCCATATCAACGAGCGTTTTGTTCACAAAAATACTTAAGCCCTGCTAGTGCTGCGTGCTACACACGCGTCGGTCCTTCGTCCACCTTTCATTACGTCCCCCATACGAAGACGTCACATTTGCGGGCGAGTTTAAAATGCGTTTTATGACAGAGCCCATAGTATTGGCTGGATTCCTCCGGACGAAACGGTGAAAACTCCCCAGAAGCGTGCGTTATAAGGGGAAAAAATCCCTGGCCATCTCCACTAACGTGATACCTGCTGAAAGGCGAAGCATTCAGTGTATAAGTGTATTCTCGGCACCTTGGCGTTTTTCCCCCGTATATCAAACCGTTGGGAGGGTGAGGTACAAAGCTTTGCTGTAAAAGTCTCGTGTCTTTTATGTACGGAGCGTTCTAGCGCGGGGCTTAAACGAGTGCCTTACGAAGCGTTCCAACGCGAGGCGTAAACGAGTATCCCGGTGTTTTTTAGTACGCGTTACCAAGCGTTCGAGCGCGAAGCGTAAACGAGTGTCCCGGTGTTATTTTTAGTACGCGTTACGTTATAGCGCGCGGCGGAAAATATTCTCCCGGTGTTTTAGTACCGTGACTACATGAGACGACGGTTACGACGAAGACATGAGACGCCAACAGCCCGAGCCCCTAAGGGGCTTCGCTCCTAGAAGGAAAGAGCAGTGACTGAGACCTCCCAGAGCAAACTGCTGATAATGCAATCGTGGTTGCACTTCTTAAGTAACCCGCACCTTCCGAATTCTTGAATTGACGATATGCGTGCGCGTATACGTTCGCAGGCTCCGGGAGCTGCTGCCTCTGAACAGGTGGCGCAGCTGGCCTTTGCCGGGCCAGCGGTGGGACGCTGACGACCAGTGCCGTCTCTTCCTGAAGAGCCAGGCGGCGCATCATGGCGCCAAGCCGGCTGACATGAAGGCGAGCACAACCGTTGCAATCTCCCGCCTTTCACTGCTAAGCAGTATATGTCTCATCCCCGAGTTTTCATTCCGGTGAAGCCACTTTACTCAGCGCCGCTCCGGCGTTCCTTTTGGCCGCAGCCGACCTCTTTCGCGAGAGTTATTTGACGGTGTCTCTCACGTTTAAAGGAGCCATGAAGTCGAAATACAAGTTTGTTTTATTCGAAAGATTTCCTATTTTTACTGTCCCCAGCGCTTGTCCGGATGCAAACGATGTTTCATTCACCGAGAAAAAGTAATCAATTTAAGTTAAAATTTTGATTTTACCGCTAAATCGTGTGTTTTCGCAGTCTGCAATGATTTCACAGGGATCGACCACTACGCAGCCGACTGGAAAGCCTTGTTTACCGTTAGTTAACCTAGGTGGCGCCACCATGCCGTGGCAAGCCGTTTTCTGGCTCTGATTTCCTTTTGACAGTATTTGAACCTGGCTTGTTTTTGTTCAGGGAGGAAATAATCGTTTCGTAAAACAGAGTGCTCGCTCGACAAATATGGTCACGTAATACACCGTTGCATGCGTCAATCGGCCAGTGTAGCCAGACAACGCAAAAGACCAGAAGTCCTGTGCAGCAAAACCAAGCACAGTCCGCGCAGTACCAACAGCAGTACGCATCGGTACTTCTATGTTTACGTGTGCTTTAGTAACTTCCACTGTTGGTCCCACCATTCTCATTGCTTTAAAAAGAATGTGGCCTAAATTTAAGCACAAGAGCCCGTTCGGCAAGCTTATAAGCTCTGCCTAATTTGCGTTTGCTTTTGCCGGCCTCCGCCAATCGCAGAGCCGGCTGGTATGACATCATAGGTTCTGTTGCGGGAAATGAGCGAGTAGGTCGCATGGCCATTCCCTTTTTTTCCTAATTATACAGCTTATTTGAGCGAAGTTTGCTTTTATAAGTGGTGTCAGTATGATTCTAACGAGGCAATATTTTGAATGAACCAAGGTTGTGCTTTGCCTTCATGGCTCCTTTAAAAACACGCACATAAGCGGTTGCCGGTTTATGCGTGTACGTTCGGTGAATGGAGGGAGGAGGGGGGGGGGTGCACACGAAGCTGTAGCTTTCATGCCCTCACTAAACACATGTCCGTTGAGCTGGCGGGAGGCTTACACGTGGACGTCAAACAGCCGAATGCGACCTGTCTGTTGTCTTCAATTGTCGAGCGGATTGGGTTGGTGTGTTACTCAAACAGTAAGATGCCTACGACGCGGGAGCGAAACAGGCAGCGCATGTTTGTTCGCTAGAATAAAGTTAAAGTCCTTCCGAGTTTCATTCAGCTAAATAGATGGGAAGTATGCTCAATCGCTAATTACAAACGAACGTGTTTGTGTCGTGCACTCCGTCGACTGCGTCCAGCTCCGCAGGTCATCCCTTCGCAGAAAGTAAAGGCACTAATTTTTTCCTTCTTCCTAAAGCTTTTTTCTGCTCTCTTCCTGCTGAAAAAACGGACCCCAGCGGAAAGGGTTCTGTGCCTGTCGGTTATGCAAATCGGTTATGCAAACACCGGTTATGCAAAAAAGGCCGAATTCCGTCACCGAGTGATTTTTCGCGGATGCCGTTCCGCTCCGGTTTCCCGTTCCGTTAAGTCTCTTTTCTCTTCTTCCGCTGTGCAAAAACAACGACCGGCAAAGGAAGGAGTTCCGTACTCCCAAAATCCGGTTCTACGGGAGAGAAGCCCATTCGGGCGGAGAGGGACTTTTTACGGAACATCCTCTGTTCCTATTTTCCGTTGCGTTGGACCGGCTTTATTCCTGCCTCCCAGCCGAAAAAAACGGGCCCCGGTGAAAGGAGTTCCGTACTCCCGAAAATTAGTTAGAGGGGAGGACGTTTTACGGAACCCCTTAGTGGCGGCCGTTTTTGCGGCGGGGAAACATACGAAAACATGGTTAACCAGACAATGCATTAGTGCGCATGCGCCTCGGCGAACGAACCGCCCACAGTTGAGGCTCTTCGATTATCAGCGCCAGACTCACTTCGGATAGCCCATGGGTAGTCCGAAGACTTACCTTTCCAGGGTAATACATGCTATAGAGTCGAGACTAATCATTTTAACGTATCGTTGCCGTGTTTATGTTACTGTTCACCGGGCTACCGGAAGACTGAGTTTTCGTTTACTGCTGAAAACGGTAGGACACATTTTAGCACACCGTTCGCGGTTTTTACGTATCCCGGCTTACCGGCCGCCGGTGTGCAGTAGCGACACCTGATTAATTAGTCTCAATCAAAGGGCACAACACTTTGTTGCTTATAGCTACTTGATTTCGTTTAAAATAGGTTGAATCTTTGAACCCTCGGATTAAGCGTTCAAAAAACTTATTTGCTGTGCGAATGCTGCAGACATCTCCTGCAAGGCTTTAAAACAGAAACCATGATATCGGTGGCGCCATCTACTGCGGACAGTTGGAATCAAAAGTAGAATTCACGCCTACGCTAAATATTCCGGCATGAAATAAGTAGATTATGCTGCAATAATTACGCAAGAACCTATATATATTGCGCCCCATAACAATGTTGGAGGCAATAAGAACGCTTTGCGAATTTCGTAACTCATCCGAAATTTTTAAATTACGATAGTATGCCTTATGGCATAAAGACAACATTACAGGTATAAAGGAAACCCCCGTTTCGCGGAGAAACACAAGGAGGGAGGGGGTGGTGGGGCCTCCATATCCACCGATGGAGGTCTTTGATGCGGAAGAGGCTTAGCACAACTGGGAGCGCCCATTTTGCGCCCCCGTCTGAGAATGAATGAATGAATGACTTTATTTCAGGGAGGAGGCTATAAAGCCCTGTGGGTAGGGAATGGAAAGTAGGATTGGAAAAGACGCCACTAAGTGAGAAAAAACGTATTTTATCGTGATCCTGAGCATCGTCTCGTGCTTATATACACCGGGCCGTGTCCGGGCAGTCACCACCTCTTCCCCCTATCCCGCAACCTCTCTAGGGTACACAGACATCTTGTCGGACTACCGACACAGACGGCGAATTTTCCCCATTCCACACAACCAACTCACAAGGGATGGAGCAACAACGTTCAGACGACTTCAAACTACCACATATCCACACCATACCCTTCTTCATGCCATCTATCTAACAGACTACCAAGCCTCCTGCAACTACGGCCGAGCGCCCGGTACCCTATACCATCAGGTGTGGGAGTACAAAAAAAACACCGCACCTGCAACCAATCCGCGACCCTCCATACAACAGTGAGCGGCGCGGTTGACCAGCAACGACCCTACGCTCCAGCTTGACCTATTGCAAAGGGTTCGTGCAACTATCCGCAGCCAGGGGATCCCGGACGCGTATAGGCGTTTCCTAGTCAGCACAGCCAAGCGACGCATGGCGCCATCTAGGGCTATGTTTGAAGCTATATCCACATGCTTGCGGCTTTCAATTGAATCGCTCTGAACCGCTTGGCCTCGTTATGTAGTAGTTCCGCTCCTGCGGAGCAAACATCTGAACCCGGGTCGAAATCCCGTTACCGCTTTTTTTTTTTCATTTTCAAGTGTTTGTCATACCTGAATATTAACATTTGTTATCACGCATATAATCTATTTATGACATCTTTATGCATTATAAAGGGATTTCGGGTATTTTTGTTGCCTTTTGGCCAGTTTCAGCTACTGCATCTTGTACGTTTTTGCAGGTTTGCCCTTTGAGGTCATTTTTCTGTTGAAACGTTTTCTACACCGTGGTTTTAAACCGTTGCAGGTCAGTTTTGACTGTTATTTATTTCAGTTTGGGTGGTTTTGCATGCCTTAGGTATGCTTATGCTGTGATATAACCCCATAGCAAACAGGCTCAGGTGACGGCTGGCCGTACTGACTATAGGAAACGCATATACGCATCCCAGACTAGCGACCCCCTCCACCGGGCGGGTGCCCTAACAACTGCACCCGGTTGTTCTCAGTAAAGATTTCATTCATTCATTCATTCATTCATTCATTCATTCATTCATTCATTCATTCATTCATTCATTCAGTCAGTCATCATTCTAATACCAACAACCTAAAAACATCTGATTTTATCGGATGTACCAAGCATCAAGCGCGAGCGCACTGCATTTGCTGTAATCAAGACGCGAGGGTACACTTCGTCGGCGCAGGAAGCTCGGTT
>JABSTR010000489.1:0-57959 GCA_013339765.2 Haemaphysalis longicornis | reverse complement strand
GAAGGCCTGTCATCAGCGGGCTCAGATTGGGAACTTGAAAATGCGTGTGCACAATTTTGTTCACTAATTTACCTGGTGCACTTTGCAGGTAAGGTATCTGCGCTGTACTGAATTATCACTTTATACCGCTCATCGAAATGTACAAGCAGGACATCTGTTCAACGCACGCACACTATAAAAGTATTCCTCGCTGGAGGCAGTCCCGAGCAATTTCATGTAGAATGAAATTTGCGAAAATGCTTACGTATATTATAAGAGAATCTATCTTTGGTCCCCGCCATGGCCATGGGACAGTGATACAAATCAGGGCTAGTAAAGACACGAGGGGCAGCAGTCCCATCTTTTTGAACTGCTGCGGTCTTTTTCCTCGAATCTTTTATACTCTAAAGCAGGCTGCAACATGTTCACTGCTGCCAACATAAAAGGAATTGTTCTTTCATATGCCAAACCTCTGCATATATACGGCTTGAAATTGTTGAGGACAATGCAAAGCTGTCTACGCGATAAACGTCATAGCATGCAAAAAATAAAAAAAATTCTCTTAGTTCTCATTATTGGACGAGTTTTTAAGTGAAACTGCTGAGCCTCCGATAAGTACCTGGCGGTATAAATGGGCGAAATTACGTTTTGAATATTGGTATTCAATGCACGTCACGTTACTATTGTTCAGTTAGTGTTGCTGTAAGTCTGTCAATTTTTGCTTCAGTGTGTGTGGGATGTACAGCTGTAGAAAAATTACTTTAACGTTTGTATTTCGTATGTCAGGAGTTTGGACCACCAAAGTTGGAAAATTCAGTGTTCAGGGCTTGATATTTAAACCGTTTTTATTATTACCGGAAAAACGCAGGCATTAATGTTGATGAGATGGATCTAACTTTTCGCAAGGGCGTTCTTACTCCACTTAAGGAAAAACGAGCGCTACAAACGAGGACAGAACAAACGAAGAACGACGAGACATGCGCATCTGTCTCATCGTTTGTCCCTTTTTTCTGCCCTCGTTTGTAGGGTCGTTTTTTCTTAAGCAATGGACCATCTAGCCCAACAGCACTTTATTAAACGGGCTCAAGAACTAGCCCAACAGCATATTTTACTGAAGTAATTTATTCCACTTGTCAGGTTAAAAGCAGCGCCCTTCTCTGCCGGCTGGTTCTTCTGAAAAATTCTGCAGAGAATTTCTGGACATACTTTAATATGCACGCCTTGCGATTTCGTGAAGTTAAGAGCAACAAATGTATCAAAATTTTGTTAGGATACTGTAGATTCTTAAACTTTTGCACGGAAATTCCCACACAATAAAAAAGGAAGCCAAGTTTTTTTTGTAAAAATTACGTTTATGGCGGCGAACTTGTGCTCTTATATAAGAGAAATAAAGCTACATACAACAAATTCTATAACACAGTCGTGCCTGGGAAAATTAAATTCCGGTTTATTCGGTATTCGTGAGTTTGTCTCAAAGCATCTTCCCTCCGGTATTGCCCAAATGAATGGAGAACCTTGTAGATGGACTACGCACAGCCTATTTTGGTGACAACAAGGTTACACAGTTTCCCTTTTACCGATGATTGTGTGCCGCAAGACATGCCAGGCGGCAAACAGATGATGCGATAAATGCACGCATTTTCTAGTCGTATATTCCTTGCGAAGATGCTGGAATAACTTCAAGTTCGTGGCAATGCACTGAAGCCATAAGACTGCATCTAGAACCGCAAGCAGTGGACACGGCATTACAATGGGAAGTAGAGCCGATATACCAGTAGATTCGTGTTATAATACCAAGTGTGCGCTCTGCGCTGATATTTTCGGAAGCGGGGTCGTTATGGCGCGGCGCGAAAATGTGCTCCCGCATATATTCAGGCATGATAAGAACGTAATTAGTTTTCCTTTCTAGTCACATGTTTTGTGTCTGGTCTACACTGATTCTTCTGATTTAGTATGCGGTTCAAACTTAAGCTCGTATTGTAGAACATGTACAAAATTTTCTTATTTATTTTATGATAGAAGAAACTTTGATTTGAAAATTTTCATTAGATAGGAGGTTTACGGAAAGCGTACTTCGAGAGCAATGTGCGATGTGTTGGCTTCCGTCGTAAATTCTTGTCACAGCTTCCTCAAAGAAGTTCCTCGGGTAGTGTGCTTGTCGTCTATTCATGTCGATGTAAGCCAATGTGTTCTATTGTATCAAATTTGAGTGAATTAGGGACATAGAGGAATATAGATTGCTTTTTATTGATTTTTGATTCCGGGAACATAAACGTGCAAGCGTGTAAAGTGTGAAACAGCGCTTGGATGAAGACAGTAAGAGAAGACGTAGACTAGAGAGCTGACTAACAACTGAGCAATATTTATTGCTTGTGGAAATATAAATGAAACAATACGATGACGTACCACCCATGCGTGGGAAAAGACACACAAACAAATGTGCAAACTGCAGGCTATGCCATGCTCACTCCACACACACATGCTCAAGTGCCCAAGTTCCTTCTTATACGAGGACACCGAAACGGTGCTCACGCAATCTTCCCTACACTGGGCTCTTGCGCACGCCTGGTAGGTTTAGCGTGGTTATGTATCAAAAAACCTCTTCAGCTGCGTAGTTTCTTCCAAACGCGTGGAGCACTTATTTGAGCGCCGAGATGTGTCCTCCTTTCCACACAAAAGTCCAAGTTTTTTTGGGGCCAAAAACACGGTCGGCACACCTAATTTTTAGTGACCTTTTTGATCTGGTGGGATATGTTGTGGATGTATGGTATGACGCTGAAGGGCTTTTCCTCTTTCCTTCTCGGGTGCCGTGGGTCGAGCCGAATTTCTTCAGGAGGGCCTCGCTGATGCCCAGAATGAAGGCCCTTAGGTAGCCTGCTGCCCTGCATTAGGTGGACACTACCGAACCACGGCGTACAACAGTGCGGAGCAGGCGATAGGAATGTTCCGGGGAAAATGGCAGCATCCCTTTTTTGCTTCTAGGGGCCAACATCCAGCATATGTTGGATCTAGCATACCTTGGCACGACAGAAGTAGGTCAACAAAACACATAGAGCCTGCTTCGGGAACTTCCTTGGTGAGCTCGAGGGGCTTGGGGGTGGACACAGAAACACTAAAATGTTCACTCACGCGTGGAGATGTCGTTTCTGCCATAGCCGCAAAAAGCAGAAGAAAATATTCCACGTACTGGAAAACTTCAACCAAACCCAATCATGAAGAGATGCTTGAAGTGTCCTGTCGAACATGGCCAGGAGCAGATAACGGAGGACCAGTGCCAAGGAGGATCCAATGCATACCCCCGTGTTCTGAAGGTACAGTTTATCATTGAAGGCTACGAACAAAGACTGGATGTAAAACTGGAAGGTGTACAGGAACGTTTCCACGCAGATGCCGCCTTCACTCTAGAACTTCACCTTTTGGAATTTCTCAATGGCGTTAGCGAGCGCTTCAAGCAGTAGATCACGAGGCATGCTATAGTAAAGATCCTTGATGTGTATCGAAAATGCATTCAACTAGTGTCAAGGCTGCCCTTCTAGAAACGTTGAAACAATTTCCGAGCTACGTACCCGAAACGGGTGGACGATGGGAGCATGGAAAGGGACACCTGCAATTACCGAAGAACGTCACGATGCCATGCGCTTGTTTTTGAAACGATTGCCCGAAAATCACCCCACTCTTTCTGGGTTGTGGTGGAGAAGAGCTGAAGGTTTACCTGGGCCCGTTTCCGCACGGAAGAGGGTAACGCTGTCAATCCCTTGTCATCAAACATTTTAGCAGACTCATTCCTGTTTCTTCAATGGGTTGCACAATTCTAGATGCCGGATATTGCCCGCCATCACTGCTTCGGCTCTCGTTTTGTAGTCATTGGCCCCTGCTACCAGAAATATACCCTCTTTATCTGACAGCAGTAACCTCACATGAAAGTCCTTTAGGAGAGTTGCTTCGTCAACTACATCATTTTGTTCTACTGTACTACGTCCTTTTTGAGACTATGACAGAAACGACATCTGAACCAGTGGATGAAATCTTTAGTGTGTTTGTTTCCGCCTTCAAGCCCGTGGAGCTTACCAAGGAAGTTCCTGAAGCAGGCTCTGTGCGCGTTCTACACTAAATGCTGTCACGCAAAGTTCAACGCAAATGCTGGATGAACGCCCCTTGAAGCGGAGAATGGTATGTTGCAATTTTACTCACACTTTGATGCTTACGAAGTGTAGAATTGCCCACTCCGCATGGCTGAACGCCGTAGTTGGTTCGTGTCCACACGGAATGGAGTGCAGCCTGGACACGCGAGTGGAGCGGTTGTGGTCGGCAGGCTACGCAGAGGCCTTGATTCTGGGCATCGGCGAGGCACTCCTGAAAATATTCCGCTCAACCCACGCGATCCAAGAAGAAAAGCATAAAAAGCCCGTAAGCGTGATTTATACCATACATCCACAACACATACCAGTGGATCAAAAAGGTCACGTAAAAAGCAGGTGGGCGGACCGTGATCTCGGCCCCGAAAAAACTTGCGAGTTTGTGTGGAAAGGCTAACACGCATTGGTGCTCCAAGGAGCGATGCATGAAAAACCACGCGAAGCACTTGGTGACTTGCCGCGACAGCGTCGGGTACGAGCTGCCCCTCGCATGTGGTCAGGCGTATGTGGGGCAGTCCGGATGTTGTTTGAACGAGCGTCTAAAGGACAATGCGTACTCCCTCAAAGTCGCTACAGGAAGCAACTTGGCAATGCTGCATTGCCTGTAAGCGCTCCCCGCGTTTAGAAGACACGAAGATGCTCAAGAGGTTTCGTGATACAGGCACACGCGAAGTATACGAGGCGTGGGAGATAACCCATCGTAGCGATGACTGCGTGACCACCTTTTTGGTAGGCTTGTATGAGCTGGAACTCGGATACTTGAACATGTGACTGGAGTCCGCATTGCATAGCAGATGCACCTGCCCTTTCTACATTTGTTTGTGTTTCTTTTTGTACGCACGGGTGTTCCATCGTCGTATTTTTTCTTGGTATTCCCGCAAGCAATAAATATTGCTCAGCTGATAGTCCTCGCCGCGCCTGTGGCTTCTCTTACTGTCTTCGTTTCAGCGCTGTTTCATATTGTAATGATGAATCAACTAGACCAAACTTAAAGGTTGTTAAAGTTCTTGAATACGCAGGAAGAGAAAAGCAAAGTGTGCACGCCAATGTTGAGATACGTGGTTGTTACAGATACATTTCTTACAGTCATTTACTTTGGCACAAGCAGAATTAAAGTTCAGGTGAAGGAGAGGTAGCAGATGGATTGATTGCGGTGAGGAAAACTCTAAACAGCCGTTGGCTGACTTCGAGATGTTTCGATCACGGTCCAGGTGATTAGGCTTTTTATTTCCAAGCAATTCTGCAGCGCAAGCATTCGCGCTCCGCCTAAATGTGCGCGTAATATTTTTACAAATTGTGCACGGAAAAGATTGGATTCCTGAACTACAAAATTTTAAAGGCTCCTTTCAATCGTCGTGAGCACTATGGAAACGCGCTTGTTTGTTGAGACAAATAGTTGCTTTGCCGAAGACGTGAAGCATTTTCAACAGCAGAGCGGACCACGTGCCTTCTATGTCGGTTGTGTTGCACTTGGTGGACAAGGCGAAAGCAAAGAATGTGCTGTTACATTCCGCACCTGCGCATTCGTGTATCTGTTTTGCCATACTCCAGGTACAATTCAACACACTCTCTGCAAATGAATATGTTATCCGATTGCGCTAGAAAGTTCTGCTATACAAGTGGCCGGGTTAGACAATTGGATATTGTCAGAGCACCTGTTTCTGGGCTACTTGCAATCCCCTCACCATGAAAGCAGCGCGTTCAAGAAGGAGGTGACAGTTACCGTGAAAGCAGCGCGTTCAAAGAGGAGGTGACTGTTTGCAAACCTGAGGCTGGACTGCTAGATTGTAGCTGGGGCCATGGCTTGAAGACCCATTTTAATTAAATACGCAAAATAAGTGCGATACTTCTGTGTATATGGAGACCCCCCGGTTTGTTAGATCAGCGTTGCGCCTGTACATCTCTTTAAAGCTCTTTGTTTCCTTAACATTTATTCACACACTTCTTATAGTGTATTTTTTTATTTCACAAAAGGTCCTCCGCCTTCAATTGCCGGGGTTACCTTCACTGTTTCTTGCTCAAGAAGTGAAGGTATTGGTTTCAGTTTTGTGTTTGTGTCAGTAAACTCGAGTGAAATTTAATTGATGGTTACATGATTCGAAGTTTTTGTACTCGGACAGCCTGGTATGGGAATCGTCGTACACATTTTAGGAACTGAACAGCGCTGCACTGCATTTTTCCTGTAGCAAACGAGCGTTAAACACATTCAGCGAAGGGCATTCCGTTTCAAACATTCATTGATCGACATCTTGCCGAAGGGAAATTGATGAATAGAAATGCTCGCAGTGCACCAGTAAAATTAGCAAATGTTTATTTGCGGCTCTTTCGGGATGCGTTTTTATACTTTATTTTGGGCTCTGCAGTTTTTATTCTTTTCTTCGACATTCCTGAAGATTTCTACCATTCTTGCCAATTTTGGATGTAAAATATCTATGGCATCGTGATTATGCTAACAGCTGTAATGCTAAGTTATGTCTTAGACAAACGTCTGTGTGGCCTGCACAAACAAAGAACTAAAATTACAGGATGAAAACACAAAACATTTCTGCTCAAAAATTGAGAAAGTTTTCAGTTGAACAAAAAATGTAAAGATTGGTGCGGCCCACAATTTTCTTTACCCTAGTATGTTTACTTACTCACTTAATCACTCGCTCACAAATTACCTTATGGGATTGTTGCGAAGGCGAACGATTTGCACACAACACAGTGTTGGGTGCAATGTCGTATATCAGCAGACGTCCGCAACACATCTCCTAGTCTGTACACCACAAGCATGCGCATTATGACCCACCTGTGGCCCACAAAAATTGAGTGACACTAGAGTAGAAGCCCCGTTTCAGCGAACTAGCGTAGGAAGCATTGCGGGGAAAACATTTTTTGGGATAACAACAAGGCGAAAAAGAAATATAAAAGAACGCAAGCAACTTTGCCTTTGTAACTAACTTGTTTACAATGGTCCATGGACGGAGTGAAAAAGCAAAATGAACACCTTTATGCTAGGTTTTGAGCTTAAAGCCTCAAGTGAACCATATATTCTGTGTTATACTTGATATCCCGCGCTCCTGTCCGGCTTTACGTTTTGTTGTAGAAAGAATGATGGTCAAAAATTCAAACCAACCAACTGAGACCAACCTAACTTCGAATGCAATTTCCACTAGCCAATAGCTCACTATAGCAATGTTCGTTATAACGAGATTCAACTTCAGTTTATTTGCTTGCTTCAAAGTAATTGTGAAAGGGCAACTGGACGAAAATATTGGGTACCTTTAGTGTAACCTTTTCAAGTAGTATTACTTTAATACGTGCAGCGTCCCAAATGTGGATGCCTCAATTTCCGTCTTTGCATTGTAAACGAAGATCAAAAACGCACTTTTTAAAACCGAAAATGGTAAAAACAGCCGCCATTACAGCCGGCAGGAAGTGACGTTCTATTGAAGAACTAGACCGAACGCTGTCCGCGGATTCGGCCATCGCTGCCTACGAAAAGACGGTGCGCATATTGCATAATATAGGGCAGCTGTGTCCTCAAAATCTCGAAGAATGCGCTAAAACAGGTTTGAAAGTCAGTGCAACCATTGTTGCTCATTGTGAGCATCCTTTGCGCGCCTCTGCACGTCCCCTACAACGTAAACACAGGCATCGTGAGGTGTCGCGGTGAAGTTGAAAACTGAGAAATCGGTGCACCAAAATGAGCTTTGAGTGCACGATGGACATTGGCACACGGGATATTCACTGGACTAATCGCACCACTCTGCGTTTATGAGAAGAAAACAGAAAAAGCTACATCGGGGGCAGAAGCGCCGAAGCGTATCGGCTAACGCGTAAGAATTCAGTTTCAGCGGATGCCATGGAAGTCTAAACGAAGTTTTGTTATTGTTTTTTGTTAGCAACGCGACCACGCCAAATCTCTAGAAATATTTGCCCGCCTGTAAAAAAGCCATGCAGCGACGAAATCACTGCAATGTATTCTCTGGCGTCGTTAAACAACCATTTTACTCAGGATCCAATATTGTTAGTTTTACCCATCCTTTTAGTTGTGGCCCCTGTTCTTCTTTTTCTCTAATCGGGGAGGCAAATATTGCCAAGAGCGAAAGGTTTTTATTTATTTTTTCATGAAGTTGTTTGAGGTAAAACAGTTTCCTTCAACGCACCGCGTTGAGCACCGACCTGCCGCGACGAAAGCACAAAAGTGTATCGCTAGTATCGGGTGAAGCCGGCCGTACTCGCCCATCTCGCTCTCTTAGAGTCGACCGGTCATGATCGTGGAGCGCGCCACACCGCTGTCGTACCTGTTCACAACCAGACCAACCGCAATAATAGCATATTGCCTCACGCGGGCCATTCTTATATCCGGCCGTCCGTGAACTTGCATGACGCTGCACAGCCCGGGTATTCATTCAAGGCCACACGCACAGACTAGCTGCGCCAACAGGATATCGTCTAGCGTTTAGCCTTACTCGCAGCACGCATGCTCGTACAGTCGACCGAGAGCCTGTTGCCGCCTTAGCGACCACGAAACAAGCGCCGCACTCGCTCCCTGACGCGGTATCGCCTCGGGGTCACAATACTACGCACTCTTCGAATTTGTATTTGTTGCCTTGCTAACCCAGAGCTTCTTCAGCTTCTCGCATTTCGAAAACGACGTATAGCAAGTATTTCTGTGAGAAGCCCGAATTACGCTGCGCACTCACTTGAGGCTGTATATAAAAGGGCTACTCAAGGACGACGGCAGCACCGGTGTACTAAGTCTAACTTCAGATCCGGAGAGAGAGAGAAACCACTTTATAGCTGCTTTGCGCCGCTAGAAGGCTGTTGTGGGTGCAGCTTTATGCCGGGCAGAGACGTCGGCGGCTCTTGTGACCACGGAGGTTTGGGTCTCCTGGTCTGAGCTCCCAAGTACCTCCTCCTACTGCTCATTGGAGGAAATGGGAGAAATTGTTTTAGATGCATCCCCATATGATGTGGGGAAGGATCGCCAGGGCTCCGCATTTTTTGCATTTGGTGAGCGTAAAGGGAAGGATGGATGAGGTTGAGCTTGGCCGGGTTCGGAAAGGTTTTTTTGGAGGAGTCTCCGCCTGTGCTTTTGTGCGAATTTCAGGAGCACGTTCACTGAGGGGAGGTTTCTGCTGGGGAGGTGGTCGTCCATGGTTATTTGTTCATATGAGACCATTCTGTCTCGGGGGAATTTGGCTATGGTAGGGGAACGTGCTCACCCCGGCTCGGCTATTAAGGCCTCGAGCCATACTGTGGGTGGCCTCGTTACCCTCTTGGCCAGTGTGTGCCGGAGCCCATACGAGTTCTACTGGGGATTGTCGTTGATGCTGTTGGATAATTTTGGTTGCCTCCGGCGATAAGAGGCCGGCGGCAAAATTTTGAATGGCCGTTTTAGAATCGAAGATAATGGTCGCAGGGTGGGCCTTTGTGTGAGCGCTAGCGCTATAGCCTCCTCTTCCGCAGTTGCAGGGTTAGAAGTTAGAAGAGTTTGGGAGTTAAGGGTTTTCTTTGGGTCGTTGGTTACTGCTATTACGAATCCAGCACCATGCCTATATTCTGCCAAGTCCACCGAGATTGTTTCTAGTTTTGTGGGAAATCTTTGTGGTAGAGCCTTCACCCTCTGCTCTCTACGTTCGACATGGTTTCCAGGATGCATATTTCTGGGGACTGGTATGACAGTCAGTTTTGTATGAATTTCAGGGAGTAGGGGGAACCGCTCTTCTGTAATATTAACCTGGTTGATTGTCAGTTGTTTGATAATGTGGTTTGAAGTTGGTGTTTTGGATAAAGAAGCTATTTGATTTGATATGTGAGCGTCTATAAGCTTTTCGGCAGTGTTATGCACCCCTAAGCTCTCAAATCTGTCAGTGGAAGTGCTTAGAGAGAGCTGCGCGCCAATTTATACGGCTTTCATATTAGGATATTGACCTTTTGGATTTCGGTTTTACAGGGTTACACGTATGGTAGGGAGTATGAGACTCTGCTAATAACGAATGATTGGATTAGACGAATTCTTTCGCATTCACGTAGGCCTTTCCGTCGTTTGGAGATTCTACTGAGAAGGCCTTTCGTTTGGGCGACGTGCCGTTCGAGCTTCTTCAGATATTCGGCATTTTCACTTTTGTTTTGGATGAACCTTCCCAGACTTTTGAGCGTGGAGACTTCTGGCGTGGAGACTTCTGGTGTGGAATCATCCCCTACGTGGAATTT
Source organism: Haemaphysalis longicornis (assembly GCA_013339765.2). Classification (NCBI taxonomy): domain Eukaryota; kingdom Metazoa; phylum Arthropoda; class Arachnida; order Ixodida; family Ixodidae; genus Haemaphysalis; species Haemaphysalis longicornis. The sequence goes on along the minus strand of JABSTR010000489.1, from coordinate 47,640 downwards.
GATGCTAGGAGATACTTTCAACTTGTCTTGGGGGTCAGTGAAAGCAATTCGAATTTGCTAGGAGGGGATATTATCCCGGCCTTCTCGGCTCCTGTTGCCAACTCTTGCACTCCTTCCTGCAAGGATTGTTCAATTTGTGCGTCACTTTCGCATTTGACCCACAACGTATTGTCATCGGCGTACAAACTGTATCGCAGGTTTGGAATTGGGTCAAGTGGTTGTGGATTTCTAGTGCGACCAGATTCAATAGGACGAGCGACAGAACTTCTCATTGGGTTGTCCCTCTATCGCGGAGTTCTACCGTGTTCGACGTAACTCCTACAATCTGCAAGATTGTCGTTCTATCAGTGAGGAAGATCCGTATGTAATTGTATGTGCGATGCCCTGGGTGTACTGAACTAAGTCCACGCATAATGGCTGAGTAGCATACGTTGTCGAATGCTTTTATTAAATTGATTTTTAGGATTAGTGCTGTGTCGAGGTTGTTTTAGGGGTTATGATTTCGTGCGAGATTTGGAGAAGAATGTCGTGCGTTCCAAGTCCCCTGCTAATTCCAATCATAGTATGTGCATAGAGCTAATCGTTTGTAAATCAGTGAATAATTTTTTGTGTATAACGTGTTCAAGCAGTTTCCCCAGACACGCCCTGAGGGATATAGGTCGCAGGTGTTCAAGAGAGAGGGGTGTACCGTGCTTGGGAATATATGTTATTTTGGCGTATCTCCATGACTGCAGTAGTTTGCCCTGTTTCCAGTAGTAGCTGAAGTAGGTGGTGATCTCGACTATCGAGTCGTCTTCTAAATTTTGTATCATCTTGGTGATTTGATCAGGTCCCGGGGCTGAGCCAAGTCGTTGTTTGAGTATGGCGCCGCTAACCTCTGCTTTGGTGATGTCGCTGTCCATGTTTGGGTTGTCTGTGCCCGTGTATTGGGGAAGGGGGTCGTTGGTATTTTTGGGAAGGCGCGAATCTTTGATGCAAATATTAAGCTCTGTGTCCGAGCCAGTAAAGTTTTGTTTGATGCGGGTGAGTCGGTGGGCCCGGTATGTTTTCGACTTGCTCGGGCCAACAGGTGCTTGAGTAGTTGCCACGTGCATTTCATTCCCTGGTTACCTTCCATTCGGTCGCAAATTTTGTCCCATCGGTTTTCTGAGAGTTGAAGCGTGTATTTTTGAATGGCGGATTCTAAAGCAGCGACCTTTCGGCGTTGTTTTTGATTGTGTTTATTTTCACTCGACCTTTTTGAACGCTTTTGAATTGTTGCCATAGGCGTTCAAAATGCGTGTTCACTGTTGCCGCGGGAAGTTCCGGGAATGTTGTTTGAGTGGCTGAATTCTCGTCCTTAACCAGTTGCTTGACCCAGTTAAAACCCCCGGACCCAAGAGGTCCGGGGGTTTCATGTGTTTTGTTCGTCCCTCCGTGATTTTTCTGACATTTTTGAACTCGTGCAAATCGACAAGGTGTTGTTGGTGAGTTTTCTTGATGGCTTGAGTGAGCTCAAGGTCTATCTGTATTATAAAATGGTCGATTGGAACTGAGTAATCTGTGGTTTTCTATGTGACCTGTTTGGCGTGAAGAGTGAAAGTGTGGTCTTGGGTGGAGTCTTTCTCTACGCTGTTACCTATCTCGGTTGGGGTATTTTGTTCCCTTTCTATTGTAACGTCAGTAATTTCCGCTTTGCCCCAGAGGTCGCGGCCTTTTTTCGTGCATTTGGAGTATCCTCATGCCCTATGTGCTGCATTGAAATCTCCCAGCACAACCAATGGTTGGGGCCCGCCTCTCGTCTGGCTAGCGAGAATAGAAGGTTAAATAGATGGTGTTTCTTTTTGTGATTGCTGTACAGGTTTAGAATGAAGAGCTTTGTGGCTCCTCTTTTGGTGGGCGGAATCTTTATTAAATTGTGAGATATTTCAACGCTGTCGAATTGAGTTCTGCTGGCGGGAGTATTACGCTGAATAAGTACTGCGGTTTTGTGATCGCTGTCACTTTGGAAAGCTTTATAGCCTGGCAGTTTGATTGCTTTGCCCGTATCTCGAAGGGCGATTACATCTGGGGAAATTTCGACTGAGTGAGCGAGTAACTGGAGATTGCAGGTTTTCTTTGTGAAACTTCTACAGTTTAATTGCCAGATTTTAACTGCGCGGGATTTATTATTTGGTTGCGGATTCATGTTGATGTCCTGTTTCAAGTCATATTTGGGGGACGAACCCTGTGGGGTTGCTTACGTGTACGACATTACGTGTGCAACTCATTTTGGAGAGATTCTATGGTAGCCTGCATGGCGGTCATGTTGGACTGTAATTCATTCTTTTACTCGTGAAGGGTCTTTCTTACTGAGGCTAAACTCTTTTCTAGGATGGTGATTCTTTTATCTACCTCGTTATCCTCCATAGCTTCCGCTGGCCAATTTTCTTGGGAAGCATCTACAGCTCTACGCTTGGAGGCTGGGGGTTAATATCGGAGACTTCCTAAGGACGGTTTTCGAGCTGCGATTTTAGTACCTTATTTTCCTGTCGCAGCGTGTAGTTTTCTTGTCTTAGTAGTGCCAACTCCGCTTTTATGTTAGCAAGCTCCTCGACTAGATCTGGAGGGAGGGCGCAGAGGATCGCACATTTATGGCTTTCTTCTTTGGTTGCGAGCTCTCTTGTTTCTGGTTACACGTGCTTCCGGTTGGTTTTGTTTGGTTGTACTAAGATCTCTTGGGGCGTTCTTGTTGGGGGGTGTTGGCGTCGGGATGGTTTGCACCGCTAATGGCCGCATGGGCGTAGGTCTGGGGCTGCCGACGGGGGTGAAATTGGCGCGCCCAGTCCGCTTATACAGTGAGGTGTGGACCATCACACACGATGCACTTCGGGAGGAATCTATGGTCTGCAGCGGCGTTAGGTGTCCCGCAGGTGTTGCATCTTGGCGGTGGTCTTGCAATAGAGCAGACGTCGTGTCAATGACCGGGTAGCCAGCAAGCTGCGCGGACCTCCGTCTTGCGTTTCAAGGGCTTGCATCGGTAAGTCCCTGCTCTGTACCTGATTCAGAAAGAGACTCGGGTGCAATTGAATAGAATCTGTGCCACGTTGGTGTCTCCGAGGCATTTTGCTGACAAGATTCGCAGGTCGGGGTTGTAGTTCCTGATGCTGAGGAAAATGTCTTTGGGAGAGTCGCCTTCGGGGATATTAAAAACGACTCCAGCGACCGTGTCGGCTTAAGTTGGGACGTGTGCGGCCATCTTGTATCGTGCATTGTTGATGCTTAGGGAATAAATTGAGGCGTATTTTTGAGCCCTCACCTCGGCGGGGGTGCTGATGAGCCACTAGTCAGGCGTTCGGTGAACCCGTATCTGATCGACCATGTTTTGGCAATGCATGCTTCTTGTAAGATAGCATCGGCCATATAGCCTGGTGCACTGATCCGAGGTCGAGTCCTCCCCATGGGCTTAGGATGATCTTAATGTCCTTTTCTCGAGGAACGGCGCTGCCGGCGGGCCAAGGCGGGAGGTCGGTTCCGGGCACCATTCCGACCGGGTGCGATATTGTTGGAGGGATTCGAGAAGACTCACTTTTGATGGGCTGATAGGCGCGTTGCCCTTGTCGTATTACTTTCCAGCCGTCTTGGTTGAGTTCGGAAGGGTCGACGTCCTCTCCTTGCACTACGGCCTCCATGGCCACGGCTGCACGCGTGGGTCATGTGGCTCGTCGCGGGTAGGCTGGTGGTTAGGCCTAACCCCGGCGTGGTCCACAAAAAACAGAAATTGAGTCAATCCCGGAAAACTGAGGTCCATCCGTTACCTACATGTTTGGACGTCGATGGGCACTGATTTTAAGGGCTCAGGGAAGGAGTTTCAGCTCAACACTCAAAAAGTCAACACTCAGCTCAACACTCGGAGCTTTGCGAGGCACGTTCTATCAAAACAAGGAACGCCTGCGCACCCCTTCACATCCGTAGGTTCCCCGCAGTGTCAGACAGTTGTGGGGACACTCCGGTAGGTGCGGCGTTTGCTGAATTGGGATGTGTTCAAATGTTTTTATTAAAAAGGCGGCGCAATTATGGAGTTTAAAATAGGTTCACACGAGACTAACGTTGTGTGTACTACACGCTGAAGCAGAATTTGGCGCAGGTAATTTTAAAATTTTTGTTGCCTTTGGCTTTTAAATCAAGTAATACCGGCAGCACACGCGCTGAATGTGAACGGCGGCGCTATAGAGAAAGGCGAAAATTTGTAGTCAGGGTGGTACTTTGCGCCACGAATCTTTGCTTAATTTACGTAATGAGGTCAACCTCACCATTTAACTTTTCGAGCAATGGGTTACACACACACACACACACACCCATATATATATATATATATATATATATATATATATATATATATATATATATATACATATATATGTATATATATATATGTAGTCTGAAAAGATATAAACTCACACGGAGCGCGAAAAAATAAGGTTAGTAGAAACAGGGACAAACGAGAAAGACGTAGACAATAGAAAAAGGTTTACTGACGTTTCAGGGAGAGGACTCCCTTTCTTCAGAGCACTCTGAAGAAAGGGAGTCCTATCCCGGAAACGTCAGTAAACCTTTTTCTATTTTCTACGTCTTTTTCGTTTGTCTCTGTCTCTACTACCTTATATATATATATATATATATATATATATATATATATATATATATATATATATATATATATATATATACATATATATATATATATATATATATATATATCTATATATATATATATATATATATTTATATAGAAATAATACTTTGGAGAAGTAGCAGCCTCAGACCTCTGCCAACGTTTCGAAAAGGACCCTCGTCTTTTTCAAGGTATGAGGGTTCATCTCTAGCACACTGTTTTATAGATACAGATTGAGTTGGAGAGGGAGGGGAGAGGTTGTTCAGAGCGGCACCGGAAGGAGGACAGCAGAGGGGGTCAATGGTCAGTTGAAAGGAGCGAAATAGCGAGAGAGAAAGGGCGGTGTGATTATTGTGACAGGACCCGGCAGTAGAGAAAGAGGGAAGACTACGAGAGGGACGAGAAAAAAGGAGGGAATGGTTTAAGCTGGGCTACGGTGGGGAAGGGCGACGTCAACGAGGCTTCCGGGAAGATCGGTGACAAGATTGGCGTCTTGGGGGTGCAATTGCAAGGTTACTGAACTGTGTGTAATAGAAAAAACTCGTAAACAGCAACAGCCCGTATACTTCGAAGAATTCCGACTGGAGAGGTCAGTGTTCGCAGAAGAATAGAAGGGATAACCACGGGTACAACCCACGCGGAGCTTTGCGGTATATTGAAGGACTTCTTTTCTGTTTTCTTTCTTTTCCCTTTTTCCTTTTTGCGTGTGTGTGTAAAGCAGGTAGTAAGACGAAAGGCCGGAGGTCGAAGGAGGCGAGTGCGCGAGGTATGTCGAAATCGGCTAGGAGCAAGACAGGAGGGGAAAAATAATAAAAGAAAAAACACAGAAATTGTATTCAAGTATCCGCTTCGGGGATGGGCAGGCAGGAATGTTGCGAATCTAGATGCCCGCTTTTTGTAAGAGGATTATTTGTGTGTTCGATTCAGATACCGCAAGGTTTCTAAACTGCCTTTCGAAGCATTGACTCCAGCCGGCTCCAGGCAGTTGAATTTATGGATTAAGTACGATTCTCTGTATCTCCGGTTTATTGGAGACTTAAGGTCTCCAAGGGACCGGAAATACAGAGCATCTCCTGGCACCCTGTAACATCAGGTATGCGAGTGTCAAAGAACCCCGCCCCTCCCTCCGATCCCCACCCCATACTATGAGCACTGGATGGCTCGCCTGACTAGCCCAGACCTCAGGATCCAGCAAGACCTGGTGATGAGGGCCCGGACAACCAGCCGCCGAGAGGGTATCCTGGACTAAGGATGACTTCCACCAGGCGGGTGCCCTAACATGTGCGCCTCAGGCTCGCAAATAATGATTTATCAATCAATCTCTTACACATAGTTCAGTAACCTTGCAATTGCACCCCCAAGACGCTCCTCTCGTCCCCGATCTCCCCGGAAGCCTCCTTTAGTGTCGACCCCCCCCCCCGCAGCCCAGCTTAAACCTTTTCCAACTGTTTTTTTCGACCCTCTCGTAGTCTTGTCTCTTTCTCTACGGCGGGGTCCTGTCACAATAACCACACGTCTCTTTCTCTCTCACTATCTCGCTCCTTTCAACCGAGCGTTGACCCACTCTGGTGTCCTCATTCCGGTCCCGCTCTTCACAACCTCCCCCCCCCATCTCTCTCCAACTGAATCTGTATCTACAAAACAGTGTGTCCTGATGCCTTGAAAAAGACAAGTTTCCTACGTTGGCAGAGGTCTGAGGCCGCTACTTTCTCGAAAGTAATATTGCTATCTGGTGGCCATCTTGAAAGCCCTTTCTTTTCCATCTAAAACGGCGGATTTTTTCTCGACTTATATTTTCGCTTATTTATCAATGAATCAAAAGAAACGTGACAAGCACACGTCATTCGGCCCTATTAAATATTTCGAAAAAAAGCCGAATAGCACTGGCAATGACGACTGCAACCTTGATATATATATATATATATATATATATATATATATATATATATATATATATATATATAAACAGCATTCCTGATGAAGGAAGTTCCACTTCCGAAAGTGTGGGACATTAAATATTGTAAGAAAATGGACAATACGCTACCGTCTGCCTTGCTATGCTCTCTCTTTATTTATATATATGTACAGCGAGTCAACCTGGGAAATTGGAGGATCGTTGAATTAGGAACCTCGGGAAGCAAAGGGGAGGATGTGGCAGGTCATTGAAACAGCTAAGGAATTTGGAAAGACAAAAGAAAGACGAGAAAAAATGCCCTCCCGGTGGGATCCGATCCCACGAGCTCCGGAATACGCGTTTGGTGCTATGACCATTACACTAACATTAGGGCTACCCCCCCCCCCTGTCTGAGGTATTCATGTTAAAGTATTGTTGTTTCCTGCGCTTCGGGGTGGTAGCCAGCGCTACTAGGACTACTCGGGGTGAAGGGGACCATTTGTTTAACCCCCGTGTTATGACTCGAGTATCTACGTCATGTCGAGTGTGGTCGACCAGCGTTGAACCCTCTTAAGATCCCTATGACACCAAGACTGCCAGAACACAGGCCCTCGCTCTGTATAAAGCGATTCAGACTGGGAAATGAGGGGCCCGTTGAATTATGACAAAAATAAGAATTGGCAGTCAAGAAAACCTCAGAAAGCAAAGGACAGGATATGGTAGATCGTTAAAACAGATAAGGAATTAACACAGACAGAAACAAAGTGCAGAAAAAATGCTCACCAGGTGGGATCCGAACCCACGACCTGAATAATACGCGTCTGGTGCGATGACCACTGCGCTACAGGCGGAGATATTTCCCCCTCCACTTTCTGGGGTATTTATGTTAAGCTATTTTTGTTTCCTGCACTTCAGGGCGGTAGCCAGCGCTACTTCACCCCGCGCTGGCTACGTTCATCGTCGTCATCATCATTACCAGAGGCATTTGGTTTTGCTGCAGGTCGTATTGCGTACAACGGTTTCATTAGGATAGTGAACAGCCTATACGTCATATACCTTATTTGCCCTTCCCAGGAGCAGTGGGGGAGATGGGTGGGTGAGCCGAGTGAGATAATACTTCGGGCCAACGTAGAGCCCCGACTCGTGATGTCGAGATTCCGAGCTGGAGCAGCCGCTACGGCCTCGGTCGTGGGAAACAGGACAATGGATGCTGAAATACAGGACGACCAAATAAGTTTGCTGCAACTGCACTTACGTCACTTTGTATTGAACACCGTATTTTTGCACGCTGACTGTAAAGCGAGGCCTTATGGACCGCTGCACTGTCGAGATATGCAGGACCGCTTGGAACTTCTGCCCAACATATTAGCGTTCAAGGCGTTCCAAAGAAACTACGTTTTGGCAGTGGCATTCAGGGACGGATAAAGTAAGTGACAAAAAATTGGTTCCGTTTCGCGACGTCCAAGAAACGGACTTTTGTTGAATTGTCATTGGACCGAGCGACCACGTGCTGCGAGTGAAACTGCACTGGGTGCTTTATGGTGTGCCACAACACGTGCTGATTGACCCCGCTGGACACCGCTTGAGTGCCACTCAATGCAGCGACAAAGTTTCGGTGACACGTCTCGGGACTAGAGACTGGAACTTTAGGCTCAAAAAATTCAGCTTTTAGGCACCTATATTAGGCACTGAGATGTGCCGTTTAGGCATATATACGCACCAAATACTCCCGTTTAGGCGTATATAGGTGCAATTCTTTTTTGCTTCAGAAGCATACTTTAGCACCAATCTTTGACTTTCAGTAAAACCGCGGTCACATATTGTGCTGCGGTAAAGTAATTTTATTTTCTTCCGTAAAATAAGCAGCAGAAAAGCTATTATTTTAAAATTTACATGAAATTCACGGAGATGCAACACCAAAAGACAAGAATAAAAGCCAAGAAAAGCCGCACCAATCTCAATGATTGGTTGCTTGAAGTCGTACCCTCTTTCATTCGATAATTTTGCGGGAAAAACAACGCTCAACGTCCACTGAAGTTGGAGGAACGTTCTTGTACTTGGCGATCCTCCATGATCTAATTCCATTTGGAATATCAAAATGTTTGGTACTCAGAATATCCTGCAGTCGTTTTAGCGCCTGCAATCCAGTGAAGTGAAAGAGACTTCATTGATAGCCGGCAACAGACGTAATATCTGCAGTGCGCCCGGACGTAGCCACTCGTCGATCATAGAGGCGTTCTAGTAAGCAACACTTTCACTGCTCACTGAGGGGGTGGACACCCTTGTCCCCAAAGGGAGGGGGTCGGCCCGTACCGTTCTCTCTGCCGCTGCCGTTCGAGAGCCGTTAGAACCTGCTGCACTGCTGAGAGTTGAAGGAATCGAGAAATTTTACGTGAGGCGGATATAATCAACCGGTCCTTCGGGAAAGGTAGCGGATCTGTCCTGAACCTCCCAGATGAACTCAGCATTCTTAGACAGAGTGGCGCCAAATCTCTCAGCAGCTGAAATGCTTTCTGCTAAGATTGCATAACTAGCACACGAATGCGCTCTGTCACGCTGAAGTGTAGCGTGGGGCAAATACTTTGGGCTTCGCTGCATTTGTCCATTGCAAAGCTGTTAATAAAACCGAAGTGTTTATGGTATAGTTTTTTGCCCTTAGCCGAGCTGTTCAAGGGGTAACAAGGGGCTCTGGTTAAAGAGGCACAATCAGTAACTGCTGCTTGAAGACACTACTGCGCTTCTAAGAAAGAGTCCGCGTGGCTGTCGAACGCGAGCTCACTTGTTGCTCGCCCCAGGGTTGCGAGGGGCCCCAGCCGGACTTTTCTCTATTCCGTCTGGTTTACGAGGTACACATTCTGACCAAGACTAGCTTAGGTCAGAATGTATCGTTGACGGAGAAGAACGAGCTCCTCATCTCTCCAGAACACAGATGAATCCCTTGGATAGTACAAAAATGTGCAATACTTCTGTAAAGTTTACTCCGCTATTCATTTGTGCAGAATTGGAGGACTTGTGAAGCAGCAGGAATAGCACCATTCACTTGCTATGTGCTCTATACCAATTATCAACATTCCACAGCACACAAGATCTTTTGGAACCTATTTCCTTAAGGGTAGGTTCGCAGGTGCCCTTAGAGATTACCCGGACGCGGCAGATGACGGTTGTCACGACTAAACTACTTGTAAAGTGCTGAGATCCCTGTTCCTAAGCTCCGTTTCTTGTTCCTTGTCGTGTTAGGAGTACTGCATCATTCCAGCAGGCGGTTTACGTGTCATCGGCGGCTAACAGTGCGCGTGTTCGTGGCATCACCTTAAAACTTTGGTGTCTCAGATCTGCACGTGGTTTCCTGCATAAAGCATCTTTTCGCTTTAGTGGCATGTAGGCGACTGTGGTGCGTTCATCTTTTGTTTGCTATCTTTTTATTCTGTTAGCAATAGATACGGCACGTGGGCAGAAGATTTCCCTGTTGGTCTGTGGACGCAGCACGTCGGAAGGACCGAACGAAACAGTTTGCGCGGACCGCGATGATGTCGGTGAGCTTGGCTGTGGTGTCTCGGCGCACGGGTTTCTAGCGGCTCGAGGTTGCGAGTTTGAGGTGGTGGCGGCTTGGGCGCGCTTTGGGCTTCTCGGCGTATTTGGCACGACGCGCGGATTTTTCTCGCAAATGGCGTGAAACAAACGCCCCGTTGTGCGCTTCTGAAGAGAGAACAGTGCCTGCAGAACATCAACTCAAAAAATCTAAAAAAGCCACATGTGACACAAAAAAGTCATTTTTAGGCGGCGAAAATTCGACATAATCAAAATAGGCGCGAAAAAGCTCATAAATTCCAAATAGGCACTATAGGCACAATAAACTATTGCTTAAAATGCTCCACTTAACTTAGTTCGCGCTTATATAATAAATAGGCTTGATCCGGACTGAAAAAAAATAGGCAATTTGCTTAAATTTGCGGTTATAACTGAAGACGCACAAACTCAAAAGCGGCGTTTCACCTAAGACGTGCCCCACCAGCACCCAATTGCTGGGGACTACGCCCTCGTCGTAGTTTCAGGCCATCTGCCACTTTTGCTGCGATGCCGTCGTTCGGAACACGCTAGACGGAAGTGTCATGTTCCGCGCGGCACTCGTTGCCACTGTTTTCGAAAAAAAGTCGCGCAGTAGGGGAAAGCGCACACCACAGTTGCCGAACCAGTGGAGTGTGACCAAGTATTAACTCTTCATGTAAGAAGCTGAAGCGGGAAATGATGCTTCTGGAAGAGGAGGGGGACGGGTGAGCGGTGACTCCGGAGCTAAACTACCTGCCGAATTTCACTCCATTGCCTGCACAGCTTCAACGGCACAAGTGACCCATGACCGGAACGAAAAAATACAGTGCGCTATTGTACCCCTTCGCGCCTATGGGTAAAGAACAATGCACATTCCATTTTCGTCAGAAGGGTTGGCTGGCAGAAATCATTTCAACAAACAACCTACTTTCGAAATAATATCTTTCACGCTGCTTATAGAAAAAAACACGCTCTAAGACAGCCGAGGAGGCAAGTTTATTTATTTTTTTAGCTGGAGTTGGGAACTGCAGTAAAATTCAAATTCCACCTTTACTATTTTCTTTCTGTGTCGGTGTGGTGTTGTGTGTCTGAGATTGAGGAAATAGCTAACAGATATTTTATTTCATATACTTTATTGCTGACCTGAGCAAAAACAATGGCTCTATTGTTCGGGGTGAAAGAAAGAAAAGTAACCGATTTTGCGATCCCTGCAACACAACTGAATAGAAAAAAATAAAGGAGTGGGGAAATACGGCCTCGATATTTGTAATAAGCAAGGTGGGATTTTGCGTGCGTTTTCAAATAGGTATCGTTTTCGATCCAGCTATGGCTTGGCGAAAAGGAATTCCATTGTACGGGGCTCCATTTCTGATGCAGGGATCCGTTTAGTTTTTATTATTTTTAATTGATGTAATACCAGTTCCTACAAACAATTTTAGCAATCATTCAGTGCTTCCTAATTTTGGAACGCTCAACAATGACTGAAAGAAATTGTAGCTTCTGTTCAGAAGTGCAGCTGCGTTGTTCTACAAAACTAACTATTTGACAAAATTTTTTGTTTGCAGACATGATTACTTGCGTGAAAATTTTTTAGGGTACAAGGACGAGATTTAAAGCTCCCCCGCTACCCTATATCCAAAGTTGTCATGTAAACTTTCTAACGCACAGTACAAGGTAAATCGTGCAGTGTGGTTTTTGTGTTTTTTGCATTTTTTCTTGCGCACTTGCACACTGTACTGTAATACCCCAACAATAGGTAAGTTAAAAACATCGCAACCCGTTTTATTTTGATGACGTTTAAGGCACCGACCCTACACAGCAGACTAGGCGCGCCATAGTGAAGGCCTCTGGATTATGATGATCACATGAGGACCTAACTTCTCGATCAAATCTCGAACACATGGGCATTCTTGTTTTCGCCTCAATCAGAAAATCGGCCGCCCCAGCCAGAATTAAAACCCGATTCCGAGGGCTGGTTACCGCAACGTCCTAGGCACTCAGCCACCGCGGCGGGGGTGTCGGTTTCGTAATTTAAAGAGAGTGAGTTAGAAAAGCCCGAGAGACAACGCTCTTTAAGAGATTGCTTGCGGCTTCGGGCCACTTTTCTTAATAAAAATTGCTTCCTTCCAGGAAAGCAGAAAAGGTATGCAAGTATGTTGTCACTACATGATACTCTGCGAGGATGCGAAAGACGGAATACAGTATATTTAAGAGGTAACGCGGAAGGAATAAAAGAATGAAATTTTAAAAAATGAAAAGAACGGAGGTATTTTGTGTGTTTGAGACCATGACTGTGTCACGTGAGAAGCCTAGATGCTCGCTAATATTTAGTTTATATCATGTAACCGACACCTAATTAGTGCAGATAATAAAATAATGCAGTTATCACCTTCCGCTTAGACGGGGAACATGGCTATAGATTCGGAAGTATTTTCTAAGTTTGGGAGCAGTGGTTGAGGCGCTCGCTTTTTGCGACGTTGTTTCTTGCTTTACTGCCTACAGGGCACCCATGTGAGGTATGTGGGTCAATTTTTGGCTACACCAGTTGTCAGAAAAAGGGTCTGACGTTTGGCGAAGGCGATACCGCACTGTGTTTGTGAGAGCTGCATCGAGACGTAAGCGATAGAACAAAGTCCTTAGCCGAAGTGGAAACCACACTGGCAGCCTCATTGTCAATGCAGGATCTGCATTATAAAGAAGAGGTGGTGGTTTTCTAAAGACACTAACAGATGTTTATTGTCCTGCAAATAAGCTCATTGGGTAGTCTGGATATACCCGTGCGTCGCGAAGAAAAGGTTCCGCATGTTCTGAGTATTAATCCCTTCATGGCAGGATCGTCATCTTTGTTGCCTACGATGCCTCAGTGCAAAAGGATCCAGTGTAGTACTATATGGTTTCCGGCGACATAGAATAGATGATTCAGGTAGGAGACGTCGCGATATACAGGCTCGTAAATGCTGGAACAGCTGACACATTTTAGGAGCACTATCTTTGAATCTGCGAAGGAAAGATTGACATCATCCTAACTGCAGCCATACGGCTACAAATGAAAGCTATACAGCTTACTCAGAAACTTCGCAGTTGAAGAAAAATTCCTCCAGGTCCAGGATTCCAGCCCGGGACCACCACTTAACCGGAGCCGTCGCTCTACCAACTCAGCTAACCAGGAGGCTAGTCGTTTGTAGCACGAGATCGAATTAATCAATTCGAAGTGAAGGACAGGTGTTAATCGACCACAATTAGCAGAAATCCCCAAGGTGGAGTAAGTTTCTAAGAAGGAAAATTTGACATCCACGTGAATGCAGCCATACGGCTACAAAAGAAAGCTATAGAGCTTCAAACTTTTCTTCGCAGAAACTTACTCCACCTTGGCGATTTCCCCTAAATCCGGTCCAGTATCTTTGAATCTGCAAAGCTAACCCACTGGGCTGCCGGCTGGAGGAGAATGTTGCGAAGTGCTTGGGTAATGTCACGAAGTTCATGAGATGTTAATTATGTTGCTCTCTCAAGACGGTACAAGGGCGCTTGACGGATCGATACAAGAAAACATCCCGAAGTGCGTCAATTAAGCGTAGATTCACCGTTAGTAAAAACTTCCCGCCATCTTCATGAAGTAAATGATCATGAGAGGGGCGAAGCTAAATTCTTATAGGTAAAACTGTGAAACATTCGCGCACACACCACATAAATACTCGACACGTTGTTATAGGTCTTCGTGACGGCGCGCACTAACTGAATGAGAGAAGGACATGAGGCGCGTTCGTAGCCAGGCTCGCGTCTCGGTATTTAGCGCAGTTGGAAGACCGCCCCGTACCTCTCGTCGCGGTCAGCGAGTCATAGGCTCGGAACCATGCGGCGCCACGTTAAGACTACCACGAATCGCTCGCAAAGCTTGAGACTTCCCACCGCTCCTCTGACAAGCCCGTCGACGACGTCGATGTTTGTGGTGATCACGTAGGGCTTGTTTTGGAACGATAAGAATCTCCATGGGTAAGCTGAAAAATTCGGTGTGTGACATTTTAGCCACCTTTGCCGTCGCCTTCTGCAAAGCATCTTGTGTCGCGTACCCCCGGTACGTGTCTTGAGCTCGTAAACAATGAACGACAACCTCTTCTTCTTCCTCTCCTCTTTGTTGGGTAGCAATGAATGCGTTGAACGCTTTGACATCTTCGTCCAATCTTTGGTTGGACAATTCCTAGGGGTATCCTGCCACAATCATCATCATGGGTATGTACACGACGCTACGAGGGACGGGACAGGGCCCGAGCAAGAGGAGCATTGCCCCTAAAATGTGGGTCATGTATAAGGGTATCGGGTAGTAATATGGGCTACTTTAATTGAAGGAGCCAAATCTCAATATGAATTTTTGGTCATGCTAGGTATATTACATCGGTAGTCATGGGTGATAAGAATCCAAGGCAGGAAATCAGTTTGCATGATTTGTTTCCGTTTAGAAGGCACAAAAATGCCTATAGTACTTAATGTTTCTTCGAAGCTCGAGTTTTGTTGTGCTGCGCAGTGCCAGCCAATATTTTATTTTCGTGAGCAGTATATGACTGAAGTATTTTAGAATTATTTCCTGGAGTGTACGAATTTCTCAAGGAGAGCATCTAGCCTCTACGGCAGTTTGGCCACACGATGCGTAATTAGGGAGGTCGAGACAGGAACGCATCGATCCACTTTTCGGGGCGAAGCCCCTTAGCGGCTGGGGCTTGTTGAGTGTACTGTCATCGTTCTTGTTGTCGTATTCGTTGTTCGCCCCCCCCAGTCCCGGTATTAAAACCATAAAAAACTCGTTTACGGCAAGCGATGGAACGTAATGCGTGCTAAAAACAGCGGTACACGCGTTTGCGGCTTGGGTTAGAGCAGTTCGCAACGCGTACAATGACGATGTTGAAAGTATTGATCGAGTATAGATTGCCGCGGAATAACTTGTCATTGTAGTAAGTATGCGGTGTTCATCCAGAAAGCGTGCTGCTGAATTGCAGGGACCAGGTGGGGAGAAAGTTACGATTTCAGACCCGTGCTTTTTTCCTGTGGAAGGCCTGGACGAGTTCAGTCAAAATAATCGTCTGACCTAGTCTCTCAAATGCTTTTCGAAGGTCTATAATAAGGACGTAGTCAAGACGTCCGTGGTCGTAGGTCGATCTGTTGATTACCCATCGTAAGAGCCAGAGGTAACGGCAAAGGCCAGTGGGGCAAGTGAACGCATGGGTTCAGATATTTCAAGTTGTATTGTAGTTTGTTGTTAATTAGGCGTTCAATCAGTTTACCCAACGTGGGTGTAAGAGATATGGGTCGAAGTTTCAAGATAAGAGATGGGTCTTTTCCAGGCGTTGGAATGAGGTAAACCAGGGAAAGTTTGAGGGTATCAGGAATTTAACCTGTGCTCCAGGAATAATTTACCAGGCCGAGAAGTTCTACCTCAGGACCGTCGAGGTTACGGTTGTGTATCCACGTGACTCCATCATGTCCTTGGGACGATTTCCCCTTGGTTTGTTGGACAGCGGTGTGCAGTTGCCACTGTAAAAGGGGTGTATAGGGCTGAGCCGTGTGAGTCCAGTTTGATGGCAGGTAGGCAAGTGCGAGTTGGCATACTCGCTGAACAAAAGCGTTGCTATAATCTCCCTGTCGATCATCTCTGGGTTGTTGTGGAGCGCGAGAGTCTGGAAGAGGGTAAGGCGTTGTTTGTTTATTTCTGGTATGCTTCTGTAGATTCGCCAAGGCATGAACAGTTCGCTGTCTTTGTCTAAAGTAGAGCAAAGCTTTTGTCATTGTTGAAATGCTAATTGTATCTGATAATCCCGAATCGGGTTGTTATGGCGCTTAGTTTCACAAGGCAGATGTGGCGTTTTCCTAGTCGCCTGTGTTTATGAGTTAGCTGTCTAGCTCAGATTCACAGGTTTGCCAGGTGGCCGATCAAGGTAGACGTATCCTCAGACCATTTGATGGGCTCTTTCGAAGCTTGGGCAGCATTTTAAATACGCTTTATCAAAGTTTAAAAGCGTTACTGGGTTAGATGATTCTTTGAGACTTTTCCGAAAGGAGGTCCAGTTCATCTATTGCAAAGTTTTTGCCATCCAGATTTTTTACTACAAAGGAAGATTGATATTGGAAAGTGACTACTGCTCTGAGTGGCGTGGAACGTTTTCACTTAGTTACTAGGCCGGGAGACGCAAAGGTGAAACTCTAGAGAGGTGTCTTCTGAGAAGCGGCAATCCTATTCTTGTTACTTCAATTGGGCCATTTAGGAGCACCAGATTGTATATCTCCATTGTTTTTTCCAACAGCTTTCCTCGAGTATACGTAGCTGCGTAACCCCACGTTGTGTTTTTGGCCTTGAAATCTCCAAAAATATGGTCTGTGTAGCAGGGTATTGGTTCATCAGCTCGCTAATCCATTGAAAAAAGGTGTGTCCAGGAGATCCAGTGATAGGCCTGTAGCAAGACGAGGTAACAAGAACGGTTTTTTCATCAGGAATTCTTCCACTGATCAGTAACAGGGAGTGCTGTGGCGCTTGAGGAGCCTAGTTACGGGTGTACGTTGGCCTGCATGTTATTACAGGTTCCGATTAAGTAAAATATCGATTGACATTAGGGATGCTTCGTGGTTTTTGAAGGAGAACAAACAGCAGTTTAAGTTGTTGAACTCTCTGCAGTTATATTCGTGAAATTTGCAGAAAAAAACTACAAAGGCTTTATTAAATACGTTGTGAGCAGTCACTACTGACCTTGCGCATTTGTACGTGTTGAAATTTTGCGACATGGATCCTCTCCGGGTTCTTGTTGTGGTAGCTGACTTGTGATGGTCTGTATTATTGCCGTTGCTTTTCTTACACGAGCCTCCAGAAGGATAAAAGTTGTGACATTGTCTCGTTGTCGAGCAGCCCGTTCTTTCTGGACGTTTCATTGGGTAATGTTGAGCAATTCTTTGAGTGTGGGGTCGATTCTAGACGAGATGTGGGTGGGTGTTTAAAAGTGTGGCTCCGGCAATGCCTTGAAGAAATTTTCCGAGGAGTGGACTATAGTTGGGCTGGACGTGCCGATTTTTTGTTTTCGGCAAGTGTCTTTTTGAGTTTTTGCTTCTCTTTCCTAAGTTTTAGTTTATTGTGTAAACAGTCCAGTTTAGAAAGAATGTCTGCGCTGTGTGCTTAGTAAAAGACGAGGAATAATGACTTTGCTTCGATGCTCTGGCTATCTCTCTGTCAGAGGCCGTAGTGCTGCTGGACTGTGCAACTTTGTTAGATCATGAAATACTACGGGCTGCGTCATTAGCGGATATATTCGAAGGAGGTGGGATAGGGCTTGGGCATTTTCGACTTACTGATATGTGACCGACTTATTTGCATGCGGGCCGTAAAGGGTGGGGGCGCATTTCTGGGCTCCATCATGATAACATAACGGAGGATAGTGCTTTAACAAACAAAACGCAAGACACAAAACCAAAAGCTTGGCACCGCCCTTCCTCCTCGTTTCCGGTCGTATGTCTTGTTTCTTGAAGCTCTAACCTTCATAATGATGACCTTCGACCATCAAGCCCTGCAGCAAGATATATTAATGATGATTCGTTCCAGACGCTTGGGTGTGGGCAGCGTTTCGCCATGTGACCAGTCTGGTGGCAATTTTCCCATAACCCACACTTCGGGGGACTAGGCTGTGACTTTTACAATTGCCATATTGTCCTTCAGAACTCTAGAGAAGGTTGTAGAGTAAAAGGTGGTGGCTACTTTGTTGGTTTTTGAGTTATTGGTGCGCTAAGATTAATTACACCGAAGCTACCGCACCATGTCTTCAGTCGACCCATTCCGAGCGACATCCATGACCCCGTGTGACGTGTCTGGGTGGTGATAAAATACTTTGACCTTCAGAGGGACTGTGACAATTTTGCCTTGTGACGGATTTGTATACTTGTGGTCTTATCGAGATCATGGGCATGTTGCTTATCGTATACTGTAATGCGTATGCAATAGCCGGCGACATGGTCTACTGAGATACTATTTCAGAGAGGCAGGGTTGACAAGCTATAATGGGGATCAAGTGGGCAAAGGAGCCTTTTCGGATGTCGCTGATAGTGACCGGTAAGTGTTCTAAGGCTGAGCAGTACACAGGGCCCAGATATCATTCTGCCTTGGTTGAAATGGGACTCGGCTGGTTTTGTTGCCAGATAGAACCGGGGTAACTGCCCTCGCTGTCTTCAGCGCCCTGATGATGATCCTTTGGGGTGTCTTGGTCATGATAAACTGGGGGCCGTCCAATCGAGTGTAGTGTTCGTGCTAGCAAACCACTTTGCACCTCTGCGATGCACTGTTCACCCGTAAGTTTGTTATTCTGACGCGAAGTCGTGGCAGCGGATCCGTTCTGGGATACCTGATGCCGGCCCAGCATCGTGGGCGACAGCAGCGGTGGCGGCAGTGATGACATGTAGCTGAGTAGGCTTGCCTTCATGGAGGAACCTTCGTGAGTCCGGAAGGTTCTCGGTTGGGCTGTTTGAGGTCGGACTTCCATCATGATGTGGCGGATCTCTATAGAAGCACTATGTAGGTCAGTGGGGGAGGTTTAATCGCACCTACTGCGCAAAAGCACAGAGACATCGTGGGCGGCATTGATACTAGCCGCCACCTGCGGATCATCTTTTCGGTGAGAGAAAAAGTTACCGACTGTTGTCTTCACGCACCCCACGAAGTAGCGTAATGCTGCGGAAGTGCGAGTACGGGATCGACTACCCGAGAAGCAGGACAACGCAAACGCAATTTTCTAATGAGCTACTGGTTTTTTTTCCGTTTGGATGATGGTTGGTGTTTAATGGCGCAAGGCCGACAAGGGCAAAGAGCGCCAGAGAAGTTATATAATAAGAAGAAGTGATTACCACAGAAGGTAGGTATAAAACGTGTAAACTAGACATACTAAGATCAATAAAGATAATGGTGATGGCTGGTGTATAGGGCCAGATTTGACTATGCATGATAGGAAATGAGGTTTAAAAACATCTGACAAATAACATCTTAACATCTGACAAATAATTAAACACGCATTTTACAGAAACCATGTCATCGTCACCCAGAAAGCACGATGGGTGTAGGGGAATATGTTGTCTGTAGAGTTCTCTGAAGTGTTTGTGTCGTGTTGTGTCAAGTGCCTTGCATTGTATGAGTGTGTGGACTATGGGTATTCCTTCCCCACACCTGCTACACAGGGGTCTTGGAGATCCCGTGAGCAGGTGCGAGTGCGTTACCTGCGTATGGCCTATCCGTAACGTAGCTAAGGTAGCTTCAATGTGCCTGTTGTGTGAGTCAGTAGTGTATTGTCCCAAGTGTGGTTTTATTATGTGTAGTTTGTTGTATGTCTGTTAGCTCCAGTCTGCTTGGCAAGTTTTATGGAGTTGTTTTCTTATGTGTGGCTTGAGGTCTGTGTATGGTAGTGTTACCATGTCTACTGTGTTTCGGAGTGCAGCATTGGTGGCCATTTAATCCGCCACTTCTTTACCGCCAATGCCAGAGTGGCCTGGCATCAAACACACAGTCACCCGAAGGTGTGAGGAATAAGCTACTATAATTGTTTTCTAGACAAGATTTATCACATGGTTTTTTGATGACTTTCCGGAAAATAATGCACGGACGACACTCAGCGAATGTGTAAAAATAATGGATGTAGGAATGTGATGCTCAACTATGTGACTTACAACCAGAAATATGCCATATGCTTCTGCCGTAACAATACTTGTCTTTACATTCATTGTTCTACACGCTTTGAAATTAGGACCATGCGCAGCACATGACACTGCAGTGAACATTTTGGATGCATCGGTGAAAATCTGTGCAGCCCTGTATTTATCCTGCAGATACGTGAAATGCTGCAAAATCCCACTTCTTGGTGTCTTGTTCTTATTGTATCGCATGAAAGACAGATCACATGACACAGGACGGAGATGCCATGGCGCCACAAGATCAGTGTGAGATAATTTGAATGTGTCTAATAAGGAGACCTCATGAATAGTCACCTCGTCCCTCACTCTCTGCGAGAAGGGAACATAAATTCATGGGCGGTTTAAAAAGAGTTTAGTTGTGGACGTGTCATTAAAAACCGGTTTAAAGGGATGGTTATTCATTGATGAGATTTTGGAGGCATATAGAGGATCAACAGAAATTCGCTGGTACGCTAAGCACCATTTGTCGCACTCAGCATAAAAACTGTGGGCAGGACTGGTACGGAATGCCCCACAAGACAGGCGAAGCCTTAAGTGCAGCACTGGGTCGAGTATTTTAAGTGCTGTTTTTGTGGCTGACCCATACACAACGCTTCCGTAGTCCAACCGTGACCCCACCAACGCGGCATAAATTCGAAGGAAAAGTTGTTTGGCTGCACCGTATGATTGGTGAGACAAGACTTTCAGAATATTTATTGTTTTCAGGCATTTTTATGTGAGTCGTTTTATGTGAGGGATAAATGTGAGTTTCTCGTCAAACACCACACCAAAAAACTTGTGTTCTCTTTTTACTGGAATTTAGTCACGAAAGAGTTTTACATCGGGATCGGGCATGATGCCCCGCCTTTTTGAGAATACAACGCAGGTACTTTTCGAAAAAATAAGGTTAAATCCATTTTCATCTGCCCAGCGGGAAAGTGTGTTTACCCCAAGCTGGACCTGACGTTCCCCAATGGATATGTTACGTGATTTGAAAGATATTTGAACGTCATCTACATACATCAAGCAGGATATGGTTGGCGGCCTTGCCTTTCGGAGAGAGTTCATTTTAACTATAAGCAAGGTGCAGCTCAAAACGCCACCTTGAGGCACGCCATTCTCCTAAACGTGAACGTTGGAAAGTGCCGAACCGACTCTGACACGAAATGTTCGTTCAGACAGGTAACTGGAAAGAGTGTTCAGCATGCTACCTGTTTTGTATTTTTAAATTGACACCACCAAAAGTTTTGGTAGATGATGTTACTTGATCTACGGTGATGCCTAAATCTCTCATTATTGGCAGTCAAAGCGTTCTCAGCACTGCTTCGCCGATACAGGTGATTGTGGCCCTGGTATCAATAGTAGCGCTAAATAGGTGACCGTAATGAGTGCATCAAAGTGAATTAACATAGCTTTGGTTCGCCCTCCTCATTTCCCTGGTTGGTAGCGAGGGCGAAAATGCTTGCCCTTCCAGGGAATTCCCTGGAAGGGCAAGCATTTTCGCATCCCACGCTTTTCGCATCCCAAGCATTTCGCTTCCCACGCATCTGGCGTGGGAAGCAAGCCACGGTGCGATGGTTGCATTAAGACATGGGTGCTCGTACCGGCGTATTAGGCGGACACTGAGAAGAATTGCACCTCGTTGCCTTGATCTGTGCCCGTCGACCTGGCGGAACGCACTGCGACTTAGCTCGGTACATAGCAGCCTCTACCCTAAGCGCCGCTCAAAGCCAAGCTGCTTGGGTAGATAAAGTAAGCCCAGCTAGATCCATTTCTATTTCAGCAGGGAGGCCGTCCATGAGCCCTGATATAAGGTGCGCATCCTTGAGGTCAGCGAGGCATTACAGACAAAATTTTTTATCGTAATACTCTGATGCTCTGGCACAATTTTAGGCGGCAAATATTAAACTGA
The DNA here is from genome assembly GCA_013339765.2 of Haemaphysalis longicornis. Lineage (NCBI taxonomy): Eukaryota > Metazoa > Arthropoda > Arachnida > Ixodida > Ixodidae > Haemaphysalis > Haemaphysalis longicornis. Next base: position 25,974 of record JABSTR010000489.1, on the reverse strand, counting down.
CAGAATGGATCCGCGATGGCGCTTGCAAAGCGTTGGGCATGCATGCAGAGACGCCCTCCATAGCTGCGCCAGTGCAAACGCCTCGGTGAGGTACGAGCGGAAGGCCTCACCTTCAAGGTAATCGGAGAAATGGCACAGCTTGTCTCGCTCGCTCTATGCAGTGGTCGCAGTCTTCACCTCGAAGAGTCCGAGCCACTTGTCAATGGGAACATCGTTGCTTGCTCCCGTGTACTTGGGAATGATGTTTTCTTTTATCTTGTGATGATGCGGGGTTGCACGTTAAATCCTGTCGGAAAGTGTAACGCAGGTGACATAGAGTTCGTCGAACCAACACCTTTATTTCAACTTATTTCCCGTCCACCACTAACGCAATGCACTGCCTGTTGTTGGCTAATCTCTCAATCCGGCAGGCTCCCCTGTAGCATCTATCTGTGTGACGTCACACACACAGACACACACACACACACACCACATATATATATATATATATATATATATATATATATATATATATATATATATATATATATATATATATATATATTTATATATATATATATGTATGTATATATATATATATGTATATATATATATATATATGTATATATATATATATATATATATTTATTTATTTATAAATGAATATATATATACATATTTCGATATATTCGAATAACAATACCCCGACAGAAGCATTATCTCTGTTTCTGAAACAATACCTATCTGACATTCCGACTCTTCTTCCTTCATTCGTTCAGGACACCCCCACTTCCTCCGCATAATAGAAGAGATAAATCAGGGTGGGCGCCTACCCAGTGGAACTCTTCTTGTTACTCTTGACGTTGCCGCATTGTATACAAACATCCCGTTCATGAAAGGAATTGAAGCTATTTCAACAGCTATTTCATCAGAGAACCCGCCCCAACATGCGCCAGAAGTGTACATAACTTTGTTAAAACTAGTTTTACCTCTCAATTATTTTGAATTCGACTGTTATTACTTTTTGCAAGTTTTTGGAACCAGCATGGGTACTCCATTCGCGCCAACCTATGCCAACATTTTCATGGGGCAACTTGAAGCCACTCTATTGAGCTGTTTTCCGCATAAACCTCAGGTTTACCTCCGCTACATAGAAGACATATTTATGATTTGGGAACACGGTTGCTAGACTCTAGACAGGTGTATATCTCATCTCAATTCTTCGCATCCGACAAATAAATTTTCCTGCCAGTATTCTGAAAAAGAAGTGAACTTGCTTGATACTACCGTAATTTTGGGCAACGGTATACTTAAAACCACTCTTTTTAGAAAACCAACTGACAGGCAGCAGTACCTAGACTATACAAGCCATCACCCGAACCACTGCAAGCAAGGTATCTTTGTAGGACAAGCCACCAGGCCTAGAAGAGTATGCAGTGATGACAGTGATTACGTAGAGCACATAGATGAACTCAAGTGCACCCTTATTAACAGGAACCCCCCAAAAAGCTCACTCGATCAGGCGTACCTACGTGCATCTAATCTCAAAAGGGATGACGGGCTCAACAAACAGCCACAAAACGAAAGCGCCAGGACGCCGGCCCTAATAACTAAATTTTCAAACGCCCTCCCAAACATAAACAATATACTGTGCAAGTATTACCCCATTTTAGCCAGTAATGACCGATTTAGAAAGACTTTTCCGGAAGCCCCAAGGGTTACCTACCAGAGAAACAGGAATCTAAAAGATATTTTAGTGCATGCTAAAACAGGGCCTTCAAAGCAACCAGTCATAGCCAGCTGCTCCCTCCCCAGGTGCAAGACTTGCAGGCACCTCCAGACCGACTGCGTTGTAAAAAGCACAGCCAGCAATTATGTCCACAAGATTAATTAAAGTTTCACGTGGACTTCACCCAACATTGTGTATATGTTGGAATGCTCAAGGTGCCACAAACAGTATATAGGCGAAACGAGTCAACCTTTGAGCCTACGTCTTAATGGTCACCGGGTGGATACTCTTAGCAAATCGTCCATAGCTGTAGCGCAGCATTTCAACCAACCAGGACACAATTTTGATGAACTTCAGTTGTATATACTTCAGTCAAACTTCACGTCTCCTAGGGACAGGAAATACCGAGAATCCTATCTAATTCACAAATTCAGCTCCATGGAACTTACTGGAATTAATGCGCCTTGGTGCAACTTGGAATCTTTGCAATATTAACCGGGAATACAGAAATAGGCGCTGTCTTGCATATACCATATCTAAAGACTATAACCACTCCCTCTGTCCTTTACCTGGTCACCTAATTTGTTTTTTTTATTCATTAGCTTCTAGCTTAATATTCGCCCGCGTCCCTCCAACCTTTGCTTTTGGAATTCCACTTTATTTATTTTATTTCTCTCTTTTTTTTACTCCGCGGGGTCTGGTGCCCCGTACGTCACTCTAACTTTATCTTTTCGTTTTTGAGTTGCAGGACCGGCCTGTTCCAGGAATGTTGCCATGGGTGACACGTGCCGTTTCAGTTGACGGGTCATTACTTTTTCTTTTGTGTGTGGGTTTGTGTAGTTTCCGTCCCTGTTTTTTCTCTTTTTACTTTTTTACTTGACCTAGTTATTTTCTCCCCTTCTCTACCTTTTCTTTTGACCTGAGGCTTGCGGATAGTTCATAATAAGGACCCCACTCTCACCGCTTGGTCTGCTTCCGCCAGTTCTGAGAACCTTTCCGTATGCCCCGCGGCGGGTCAACAAACACCCTCTAATCCTTTCTCTCCAAAATTCCCCAAAATATCAACCCCCCGCTGACTTCCCTGTGACCTACTTCGCCGCTCAAACTATACAACCTTCTTTGCCCCTGAATATGTCCCCCGACATACTCCCAAACCAATCCGCTTTCACAATTTCACTTCGTTCTTTCCTTCTCCGCTCACACCTGGGGACCTATCCCTATATAAAGCGTGCCAACCAGGCCAGAGATTGCCCTGACGAAAGCAAGTCGCTTTGCTGAAACGTTGGCAACAAACGTGCTTTTACCTTGTTCAAAGTTTTCTTTGCTTGTGGGCCCTACCATCTTCAAAAGTTCAACTGCTATATATATATATTTATATATATATATATAGTAAGTAAATGAGGGGCTCGTTGAGGAAATACAGAAACATAGGTCGGCAGTCTACAACGCCAAAGGAGGCATAGGGGTGTAGTTAGGCTCTATTTTTTACTATCGGTAATGAAGTTAAGATTTTTTTTAATATAAGAAAGAAAGAAAGAAAGAAAAAAACACGCGCCCAGAGTGGTTCGGTCCCCACTCTGGGCGCGTGTTTTTCTTTCTTTCTTTCTTCCTTATATTAAAAAAAATCTTAACTTCTTTAACGATAGTAAAAAATAGAGCCTAACCCCAACCCCTATGCCTCCTTTGGCGTTGTAGACTGCCGACCTAGTTTCTGTATATATATATATATAGACATATATAAGAGAAGAAAAACTTCGAAAAAGGTAAAATCACGATTGTGGGCTACGTTTCAGCAAAGAGAACTTGCTTTCCTCAGGGCACAATCGTGCTTTCACCTTCTTCGAAGTTTTTCTTCCCTTGTGTTCTCTACCATCTTCAAAGTTCTACTACTCCATAGATATATATATAAATTTATATATATATATATGTATCTATAATACGACGTCCTCCCCTTGGTTTTCCGAGGTTATCTTGACTAGCAACCCTTATTTCTTATTTCAATGGAGGTCATGAGTTCGGATCCGACCTGGCGGGCATTTTTTCTTCACTGTCGTTCTTTCCAAACTCTTTATCGGTTTCAATGACCTACCACGTCCTCCCCTTTGTTTTCCGAGGTTTTCTTCACTGCCAACCTTATTTCTGTATTATATTGAGCGAGCCCCTCATTTCCGATTCTGATTCACTACATGTATTACGAGGGCCTCTCTTCTGGCAGTGTTGGTGCCATAGGGAGCTTAAGAATGTTAGACGCTCGTCGACCACTCTCGACATGTCGTAGAGACTCGAGTCACGGCCCGGGCGTTAAAAAGAAGGTCCCCTTCACCCCGAGAAGTCGGAGTGGCGCTGGCTTCAACCCCCACGCACAGGAAAAAAATTACATTGACATAAATACCCCAGAAAGTGGAGTAGAAAAATAGCCCCGCCGGTAGCGTAGGGGTTATCAGACCAGACCGGTATTCCGGAGGGCGTGGGTTCGGATCCCACCTGGCGGGCATTTTTTCTTCGCTTTCGTTCTTTCCAAATTCTTCATCTGTTTCAATGACCTACCACGTCCTCCCCTTTGTTTTCCGAGGTTTTGTGGACTGCCAACCCTTATTTCTGTCTGATTTTCGACGAGCCCCTCATTTCCGATTGTGATGTGCTATATATATATATATATCCCCACTCTGGGCGCGTGTTTTTCTTTCTTTCTTTCTCTCGCGTAATTATAAAAATTATAATAATGTAACGTCACTAACGGTAAAAAAAATAGTCTAACCTTCCCCTATGGCTTCTTTGGCGTTGTAACCTGCGGGCTTTTTCTATATATATATATATATATGTATATATATATATATATATATATATATAAAAATCTAGAGAAAGATAAAACTCCCAAAGGGCGCAGAAATAGTATAAGCAAGAGTCGGATACACAGCCAGAACAATAACAAGGTTTAAACAAGACTTGCCTTTTAAAGAAAGCAAACTTACATTTGTGATGATGATATTGTGCGCAAGGCCGACAGCGGCAACAAAGTGATTTGATGAGGGAACATCAAATAAAACTTGCCTTCATCAGAGTAAAGTTAGCAAACAGGGGTAAAGCTATGGGTGGTATGAGATGAGTTGTAAAAACTGAACTTCTGAGAGGAACTGAAAGGTGCGCTGAACAGAAAACATGGCATCATCTGCTAAGAAGTATGATGGGTGTGGTGGAATATGTCGTGTGTGTAGTTGAGGGAAGTGTTTGCGTCGTGTAGTGTCGAGTGCCTTACATTGTATGAGGATGTGCATCACGGATAGGGCCTCTCCGCACCTGCTGTACAGAGGTCTTGGAGATCCAGTGAGAAGGTGCGAGTGTGTTGCATGAGTGTGCCCTATCCGTAATCTAGCCAAGGCGACTTCAGTGTATCTATTGCGTGTGTCGGTGGTGTATGGTCCAAGTGTGGTTTTATTACGTGTAACTTGTATCTTCTCTGTTTGTTCGTTGCAGTGTGTTTGCCACGTTTTTCGAAGTTGTTGTCTGATGTGCGGTTTCACGTCGGTGTAGGGTATTGTGGTTATGTCTACTGTATTCAAGAGTGTAGCAGCAGCAGCCATTCGATCCGATGCTTCGTTACCGACTATACCACAGTGGCCAGGGACCCACCAAAGGACTAGTTCAAATTTGTGGACATACACAGACATAATACCCTTGACTACTAGATTTACAACGTGATTTTTGAAGACTTTGTTGACGACAACGCCCGCACGACACTGAGGGAGTCTGTATATATAATGGATTGTGGGATGTGACTTTGAAGGATATGATTAACAACAAGAAGTACACCATAAGCCTCACCCGTAAACATACTGGTATTACTATTAAGAGTTCTAGTGACATTAAGGCCAGGCCCATGTGCCGCGCAGGACACAGAGGTGGCAGTTTTAAAGGCGTCCGTAGAAAATTCAGAAAATTGATACTTCTGCTGCAAATACAAGAAGTGCTGCAGAATTGCACATATGGGAGCTCGATTTTTATCTACATGTGTAAAAAATGTGTCGCATAAGACAGGGCGGAGATGCCATGGTGCTATAAAATCTGTTTGAGAAGTTTGTATGGTGTCTAAAAAGGAGACAGAAAGCTCTGATGCATCCTCCATAACTTTGTAAGAGAAGGGCGCAGAGAACGATGGTCGGTTTAGGAGTAGTGCAGTCTGAGACGTATCATAAAAAGCTAATTTAAAAGGACGGTGTGGCATAGATGAAATTTTAAAAGCAAAAAGGAGATCTGTGTTTGCTCGCTGACGTTGTAGGTTCCACTTATTACACTCCACATAGAGGCTTTCGACCGGGTTAGTCCGGAAAGCGCCACATGCCAACCGGAGCCCCAGATGAAGCACTGGGTCCAGCATTTTGAGGGATGTCTTACTTGCTGACACATAAACAACACTTCCATAGTCTAATCGCGAACTATCAGGCTAGTAAAAACACGTAAAAGAAGTTGTTTGTCAGCCCCATATGAAGAGTGGGAGAGTACCTTGAGTATATTCATGGCCTTTAAGCATTTATGTTTAAGTTGTTTTATATGTGGAATGAACGAGAGCTTTTCGTCAAGGACTACACTTAAAAACTTGTGTCCATTTCTGACTGGAATTGAGACACCATTGAGTTTAATGTCTGGATCCGGCCGAATGCCACGCCTTTTCGAAAACAAAACCGAAGTACACTTCACTGGATTAAATTTAAAACCGTTGCTATCTGCCCAGCCAGCAAGCTTGTTAACACCAAGCTGGACTTGGCGCTCTCAGATAGACAGGTTACAAGACTTAAAGGATAATTGCACGTCGTCTACATAGATTGAGCATTAAATGGTTGGTGGCAGAGCCTTCCGAAGAGAGTTCATTTTTACAATAAACAAAGTGCAACTCAAAACTCCACCTTGCGGAACACCGTTTTCCTGCACATGAACTCTAGAGAGTGCAGTTCCAACTCGCACGCGAAACGTTCTTTCAGAGAGGTAACTGGCAAGCGTGTTCCACATGTTACCCGACATACCAAAGGACTTCAAATCGCTGAGGATGCCGTACCACCAAGCAGTGTCGTACGCCTTTTCAAGATCAAAGAATACTGTCATACAATACTGCTTCTGGACGTAAGCATCTTTAATATATGACTCTAACGCAACGAGTTGATCGTTCGGTGATCGCCCCGCCCTAAAGCCCGTCTGGCAGCTATCGAGAAGACCGTTGTACTCTAAGAAGTACACGAGTCTCCTGTTTACCATCTTCTCGAAGAGCTTACACAGGCAGCTTGTCAGGGCAATGGGGCGATAACTGGCGGGAGAGGAAGGGTCCTTCCCTTCCTTTAGGAAAGCCACTACTATGGCCTCCCTCCAAGAGCGTGGGAAGTGCCCCGAAAGAAATATTTTATTGTAGAGGTGAAGAAGTGTTTCAAGCGTGTCTGCATGTAAGTGTTGTATCATTGTGTATGAAATCCTGTCTGCACCTGGAGCTGAAGGTTTACAAGTACCGAGTGCGACCTTCAGCTCATGAAGTGAAAAGGGGGTGTTATAGGATGAGTTCGACTTATTGGTGTCTCGCAAGGACTTCTTCTCACATGATGCTTTGTGTTTAATGAAAGTGTTGTGTAGTGTGCTGAACTGGACACGTGTTCGAAGTGTTGTGCAAGTGTGTTAGCCTGGTCTTCCAGTGTGTCCCCTGTTGAACTAACCTGGGGCAGGCTGTGTGTCTGTTGTCCTTTTAGTTTTCCTATTCGTGTCCAGACTTTGTGTGTGTCAGTGTATGAGTTGATGGAAGTGAGGAAGGTGCGCCAACTCTCCCTTTTCGCCTCACGACGCACTCGCTTCCCAAAAGCCTTTGCCCGTTTAAAAGAAATGAGGGTATGTGACGTGGGGTACCGGCGAAGGACACCCCACGCCTTGTTCTGGGCCTCCCGCACCCGCCTGCAGCCCTCGTTCCACCAGGGCCTCTTTGGCGTGCGCACCCACTGGAGGCCTGGGGAATGGACTTTTCGGCGGCGTCGAGGATGTGCGCCGCGACGAGTTGGGCGGCTTCCACAACGTGTAGGTGTTTATGGATATGTGGTGTAGTTGAGATGTTTGTTTGAATGTGCTCCAGTTTGCTTTTGATTCATTAAACCTTTTATGGGAAAATGGACTGCTCGGGCCTGTACCTATATACGTTAATGAAGTGGGGAAATGGTCACTACCATATGGGTCCGTGCCCACACCCCACTCAAGACATGGAAAGAGAACTGCGGAACCAATAGCCAAGTCAAGAATGCGAGTATGTATTGTGTCCTAAGTTATGGTATGTAGGCTGTGTTTTTGTTGAAAAGGCATGCTCCGGAGGATGTAAGAAAACTTCTCTATCTAGGTTGACCTCGGGCATTCGTTCTGGAGGAGCCCCAAAGAGAGTTGTGCGCATTAAGGTCGCCGGTTAGTAATGTATGGTTCGGAAGCTGTCGACCAGCGCCTCGAAATCAGAGCTCGAAAAGTGCAATGATCAGGAGGAATGTAGATGGAGCATACTGTATAAACCTATTAAATATTAATCGTACGGATTGCTACAGCCTCGAGGACAGTGTTCAGAGTGACAGGGTGGCATGCTAAGGATTTCCGGGCAATTATGGCCACACGCCAGAAGAGTGTGTGGCAGCCATCCCTGTCCTTTCTGAAGACCATGTAACTATCAAGAAATTTGTGCACTTGGAATTCAAATGTGTTTCCTGAACACACATTACACTTGGCTGATAAGCATGCAGTAGTTCGTATACATCCTCAAGATTTTTAGAAGGCCTTTACAGTTCCATCGAATTATGTTTTCTCTTCCCATTATTTAGTGTGAGAGCTACTGGAGTGTGTGTGTTTGTTCATGTGTCGTCTTTCGGGGCTGTGACTCTCGCCTTTTTGGCTTGTCGGGAGGTTTTGGCGTCGGGACGCGTTCGTTGCGCTGCGTTGCAGGCAGGAACGGCCCGACATCCATCTCGTCGTCGGATGTCCGAGGGGTGCCCGACGGACCGGGCCCCCCGGACATGGCCCCCCCCCTCGGGAGCCCTTCGTTTGAGCCGCCACCGCCGAGGGCATCCGGGGCGCCAGAGGTGGCACGGGCGGTGGGGTGGGAGCCGGTGCGGGGCTCGTGGTTTCCATCACCTCGGTACCCTCCAACGCACTGGAGGATGAGGAGACAGAGGCGGGAGCGGCACCGGTCCCGACAGAAGGCGTTGCCATCACAGCCGCTGCTGCCCCACCAAGCGGCGCGGTTGGCGGGTTGGGCTGCCAGAGGCAACCCAGGGGGGGGGGGGGGGGGGGGGCGGGAGAGGGACCAGGTCATACTCGCTGAACTGGGTCCCTGTAGAAACCAGACGCCGCTCCGCCCCCCGGCGAGCTGCGTCGGCGTACCTCCCCAGAGGGAAAGAGACGAACCTCTTGTCTCGCCTCTGGAAAGGTGATGTTCTCAGTGACCTTAATGTTTATGGTCTTTTTTTCTAGTTGGAATTTTTCGCACTTGCGGGAGTATGCTGCATGCGGCCCCCCGCCGTTTACACAAGTGAGGGTTTCGGATGGGCAGTTCTCGCTCGGTTGATCGTGCGCCGCGCATTTTTGCACACGTCGTTCGGCCACGGCAAGAGTTCGTACCGTGCTCGAACCGCTGGCACTTAAAACAGCGCCGCGGCTTCAGGATGTACGGACGGATGGAGCAACGGATAAAACCTGCATTTATGTTTTGTGGGAGAACTGCGCGGTCAAAGGTCAAGATGATGTGCTTGGTGGCAATATCCTTGTCGTCTCTGCGGATGGTGATGCGTCTCACGGCAGTGACGCCCTGATCCTTCAAGCCGGCAAGGAGATCCGCATCCGTTTCGTTCAAGAGATCTGTCTCTGATATCACACCCTGCGAGCTGTTTAGAGCTCCGATGGGGTGTGACCCTGAGGTCTAGATCAGCCAGTTTTGTCTGAGCTAGAAGCTTTGTGGACTGCTTGCTTGTCATTTATTTCGATTAGGAGTTCACCAGATCTTTGTTTTTTGCATTTATACGATATTCCTATTATGGCTTCAAGGTACTTGGCGATCAAGAAGACTGACTGAGATGCAAGCGGGTGGGTTGGATTGAGGAACTCCATGACAAGAAATCGAGAGTAATGATTTGGTTCAGGAAATGTTAAAGATGGCAATGGGGGAAACGATACTTCGGTGCGGGCCCCTTTTAGGGGGGCCGATCACGGTTGGGGGGTGGTTTTAGACAATACCATAAAGCATAGTATAAAAGCAGGGAGACGGGGGTACTTTCTCCTTTGACCTTACCCTGGTAGTCAAAGAGGTTCCGGAGCTCCCTGCCTGGTAGACAGGCAGGGAGCCCATCGGCCGGAGCTTGACCAAGGCTCCGACGGCCGCCGTGAGAGGTTTCTACCCTTCACCTTAAAAACACATCACCACGGTAGGTCACAGTTTATGTTGGGGGGCTCGGGGTCCGCGGTATCGCCAGTACCGTCACCCTGAATACTCAAGGTGCCCCGTGCGGGGCGAACACATTTGTTATATATGTTTGCAGATAGTATTGCACATATATGTTTGCACTATCCACGACCTCCAGAATACGGGTCTGGTCTGATAACCACTACGCTACCGGCGGGGCTCTTTTTCTCCTTGACTTTCTGGGGTATTTATGTCAATGGAATTTTTTCCTGTGCTTGGGGGTAGTAGCCAGCGCCACTCCGACTTCTCGGGGTGAAGGGGACCTTCTTTTTAACGCCCGGGCCATGACTCGAGTGTCTACGACATATCGAGAGTGTTCGAAGGGCGTTGAACCCTCTTAAGCTTCCTATGGCACCAAGACTGCCAGAACAGAGGCGGTGCCTATGCATGTAGCGAATCAGAATCGGAAATGAGGGGCTCGTTGGAAATAAGACAGAAATATGGGTTTGCAGTCACGAAAACCTCGGAAAACAAAGGGGAGGATATGGTAGCTCAATGAAACACAAAGAATTTGCAAATAAAGAAGTGAAGAAAAAATGCCCGCCAGGTGTGATCCGAACCCACGACCTCCAGAATACCGGTCTGATGCGATAACCCCTACGCTACCGGCGGGGCTATTTTTCTCCTTCACTTTCTGGGGTATTTATGTCAATGTAATTTTTTCCTCTGCTTGGGGGTGGTAGCCAGCACCGCTCCGACTTCTCGCGGTGAAGGGGACCTTCTGTTTAACGCCCGGGCCGTGGCTCCAGTGCCTACGACATGTCGAGAGTGGTCGACAAGCGTTGAACCTTCTTAAGCTCCCTATGGGCACCAAGACTGCCAGAAGAGAGGCCCTCGCTATGCATGCAACAAATCAGAATCGGAAATGAGGTGCTTGTTGAATATAAGACAGAAATAAGGGTTGGCAGTCAAGAAAACCTCGGAAAACAAAGGGGAGGACGTGGTAGGTCATTGAAACAGATAAAGAATTTTGAAAGAACGAAAATGAAGAAAAAATGCCCGCCAGGTGGGATCCAAAGCCACACTTTTCTGCAAACCTATATAAGAAATGTCTTCCAAATGTTTGCGACAGCAAAATCATGTAACTTTACTCTGATGAAGGCAAGTCCCGTTGCCGCTACGTAAGTAAACCTTGTGTGTTAATGTTGTTGCTGTGTATCCACATCTTCACTTATACTATATATATATATATATGTATATATATATATACATATGTATATTGTCACGTGTACAAGAAGTTTAAAGAGGACGACGACGAAGGGAACGCCTCCAGCCACCTGTCTTCAGCGCGTGCCGACGAACTGTCGACGACGACGAGGAGGAGCAGAGTGTCTCGGGCAGTGGCGCGCGAGAGCACGTGGACCGAGCTGGACGATCGAGAACGGCAGTCTAGCGCGTGGTGGGCCGGAGGAAGCAACTTCTTCGCTGAGTGACTAGGAGGCACAAGTTCGCCTTATTAAATTACCATCACTCACCCGGACTATTTCGTCATTATTCTTGTTACGTGTCACTGGTGGAGGTGCGGGGTAAGCCCCTAATGTTCAAGACCCCTCCTGCTTCTCGTCTGTCCAGCCCCGAGCGGCCTACCTTCGTGGACACACCAGTTCATCGCTCCAGCCGGCGCCTGTTAGGCTTATCTCCCGAGTTCAGCGCCCTGTCTGGAACACGCTCTGCTCGTGGCCCCCAAGCGATGGCGTCAGCGAATGCAGCGCAGGTGACGTTCCAGCAGCCTCGTGAACCCAACTGCTTTCACGGGGAGGCCTTCGAGGATGTAGACGACTGGTTGGACCACTTCGAACGTGTCGCCAGATTCAACCAGTGGAACAACAACAACAAGCTGCATAACGTCTATTTCTCTCTTAAAGACGGCGCGGAGACCTGGTTTCTAAATAACGAGGCGAGTATGCGGACGTGGGAAGAATTCCGTGAAAAGCTTCTCGAGAAGTTTTCGAGTACAGACCGGTGTGACCACGCGATGCGTTTGCTCGACTCCCGCATCCAAAAACCGAACGAAAGTGTTGCCATGTTCGCCGAAGATATGGCACGCCTGTTCAAGCGGGCTGATCCTGCGATGGCCGAAGCTAAAAAGTTGCGCTACCTGATGCATGGGGTGAAAGAACAACTTTTCGCCGGACTGGTGCGAAATCCTCCTCAGACGGTGCAGGCGTTCATTAAGGAAGCCACTGCAATTGAACGCGCCCTTCAAGACCGGTCTCGCCAATACAACAGGCATACGAACCATGCATCGAGCAACGTTGCCATGCTGTCCACTGTCAACGAGAGGGACCTGCGTGACCTCGTTCGGACCATCGTCCAGGAAGAACTGCGGAAATTGAAAGTGAGTTCCCCAGAGCCGGTAATCGCTTCTGCCTCTTCGATCGCCGAAATCGTACGCGAGGAACTCCGACAAACACTTGTTACCCCGGAACACAGTGTAGAAGCGCCCCAAGTAACCTACGCAGGGGCCCTCCGTCGCCGCCAATTCGTCCCTGCAGTGCCACGTCAGGAGCCGCTAGCCGACTTCATGCCTCCCCCACGGCCTACCTTTCGTCCTCAGGTCCGCAAGACCGACGTGTGGCGCACCGTGGACAACCGCCCCCTGTGTTACCATTGTGGAGAACCAGGTCATGTCATCCGTCGATGCCCGTACCGCGAGATAGGGCTGCCGGGATTCTCACCTACCGCTCGCCGTCCACGCATCGGGGAACGACCAGCAGCAATCGAAGATTACCTGGCTAATAGGCCCGCCAACGCGCCGAACCATTATCGGTCCCGCTCTCCGTCGCCGGCTCGTCCCAGTTCCCCCTGTCGCAGCAGCGAGACACGAGGACCAAGGTCGGCAAGCCCCCTTCGGGGAAACTAGAAGCAGCAACCTCAGGAGGGAAGGTTGCCGACGGCCGAATTACTAATGTCCCTCCATCAGCGCCGCGATGCGATCCACAGACGAATTCCCACGAAGAGGTGAGCGCGGACCTCTCCGTATGTGTCGACGGGCACCCCATAGTTGCTTTAGTGGATACCGGTGCAGATTACTCAATTCTAAGCAAAAAACTGGCAGATCGCCTGCGGAAAGTAAAGACCCCATGGAGTGGACCCCAGATCCGTTCCGCAGGAGGCCATCTAATGACGCCCATTGGAAAGTGCACCGCGAGGATTGCCATCGGTAACTGTGATTTCGTTGCCACCTTCCTCGTGCTCCCACAGTGCTGCAGAGACATGATCTTGGGAATGGACTTCCTGCGGGAGCACGGCGCCGTCATAAACATTCGTGAGCGTTCAGTCATTTTTTCGCCAAACGGTACGTCCACAGACAGTGAAAGAGAGCGAATTCACGTACCCCTGCGCATAGGTGGCAGCGACGTACTAATGCCTCCTAGGTCATGCGCGCTTGTTTCAGTCGTCTGTGACAATCCGCACAGTGGTGATGGCATAGCCGAGCAGATAAGCGGCCTTTTGCTCAACCAAGGAATTGCCATTGCCCGGGGTCTGGTGCACCTTACCGAAGGCTGCGCGCAGGTGTTGCTCACGAATTTCACTAACGAACGTCAGCGCATCGCGAAGGGAACTGCAGTGGCCTGCTTTGAAGAAATCGACGACGGGCAAGCCTGCTTTGCACTACAGAGCGATACGTCTAGCGATTGTACATCTCCTGCCGCTGTTGACGTGAATCCTGACTTGCCACCTGATAAGCAACAAGTTCTCTACGAGCTGCTGAACCAGTTTGCCGACTGCTTCTCCACGACATCAGGCGTCCGTCAAACTGCACTAGTGAAACACCGCATCATAACAGACGAAACTGAGAGACCTATTCACCAGAATCCATACCGTGTATCCCCAAGAGAACGCGAGGCGATACGGGACCAAATCGAACAAATGCTTAAGGACGACGTCATCCAACCGTCAAGGAGCCCATGGGCGTCACCTGTCGTGCTAGTCAGGAAGAAAGATGGCAGCCTCCGTTTTTGCGTGGACTATCGCAAGCTGAACCACGTAACGAAGAAGGACGTATACCCTTTGCCAAGGATCGATGACTCCCTCGACAGGTTGCGCCATGCGCGCTATTTCTCATCCATGGACCTAAAAAGTGGATATTGGCAAATAGAAGTGGATGAGCGTGATCGCGAAAAAACAGCCTTTATCACGCCAGACGGTTTGTACGAATTTAAGGTTCTTCCTTTCGGACTATGCTCTGCACCAGCAACATTCCAAAGGATGATGGATACTGTTTTGTCCGGGCTAAAATGGCAAACATGTCTGGTGTATCTGGATGATGTGATTGTATTCTCGCCGACGTTTGACGAGCATGTCAAGCGGTTGTCCGCAGTGCTACAGGCTATACGGTCCGCCGGACTCACACTGAAGCGAGAAAAATGCCACTTTGGATTCAAGGAACTACGCTTTCTAGGTCACGTCGTCAGCCGTGATGGAGTTCGTCCAGATCCTGATAAAATTGCAGCTGTTTCCAAGTTTCCCACGCCGGTTGATAAAAGGGCTGTTCGACGGTTTTTAGGACTCTGCTCCTACTACAGGCGCTTTATCGCAAACTTTTCCCGAATAGCGGCCCCACTTACTCACCTTACCCGGGATGACGTTGTGTTCCAGTGGACCGACAAGGAGCAAGTCGCTTTCGACGAACTTCGACATCGCCTGCAGACACCACCCGTCCTAGCCCACTTTGACGAAGAGGCTCCTACGATCATCCACACCGATGCAAGCAACGTCGGACTTGGAGCCGTTCTTATACAGCTACAGGATGGAGTCGAAAGAGTGGTTGCTTACGCAAGTAGGTCTCTGTCCCGTGCGGAGATGAACTATTCAACAACCGAGAAAGAATGTCTAGCGGTTGTTTGGGCCACAAGCAAATTCCGTCCATACATATACGGCCGGCCATTCAGTGTTGTGAGCGATCACCACTCGCTCTGCTGGCTAGCAAATTTGAAAAACCCTTGTGGACGTCTCGCACGCTGGAGTCTGAGGCTGCAGGAATTTGACATGGTTATCCAATACAAATCTGGAAAGCAGCATAGCGATGCTGACTGTCTCTCACGAGCCCCCGTTGAGCCTGCAGGTGGAGAAGACGACGTTTCATTTGTGTGTGCGGTGCAGGCGACAACCGTTGCAAAGCAACAGCGGAATGACCAGGAACTGCGGCCGCTAATTGATTTCTTGGAGGGACACACTTCGACTGCACCTAGGCTATTCTCCAGAGGGCTTTCCTCCTTTTGCTTGATTAATAACGTACTGTACAAGAAAAACTTTACCCCCAACGGCCGAAGCATCTTGCTTGTAGTTCCAACTCCCCTGCGAGAAGACGTTTTGCAAGCCTGCCACGACGAACCCTCGGCCGGTCACTTGGGCTACACTCGAACATTAGCAAGGATCCAACAAAGCTATTACTGGCCTAGGCTGTCCAGCGTTGTCAGGGAGTACGTCCGTACCTGCAGGGATTGCCAGCGACGCAAAATGCCCCCGAACCGACCTGCCGGCTTGCTCCAGCCAATTCAAATACCTGCGAGGCCATTCGAACAAGTTGGAATGGATCTGCTTGGCCCCTTCCCAACATCTTCGCAAGGTAACAAATGGATTATCGTGGCTACAGATTACCTGACCCGGTATGCGGAAACAAAGGCTGTCTCGCGGGGCACTGCAGAAGAAGTAGCCCAATTTTTCGTTGAAAACATCGTGCTTCGACACGGTGCTCCTGCTTGCGTTATCACGGACAGAGGCACAGCCTTTACAGCCAAGCTGGTGAGCGCCATCATGACGCTGAGTGGCACATCCCACCGACGAACGACCGCCTACCATCCTCAAACCAACGGGCTTACGGAGCGCATGAATAAAACAATTGCCGACATGTTAAGCATGTACGTGGATGCCGAGCACAAGACCTGGGACGTCGTTCTACCTTACATCACGTTCGCCTATAATACGGCACAACAGGAAACGACGCGGATGACACCTTTCCAGATTCTTTACGGTCGAGAGGTTTCTACCATGCTGGACGCCATGCTCCCTCACGATTCAAGGGACGACGCTGCACCTTCCTTCGACTTCACCCAGCGCGCCGAAGACGCACGGCAGATTGCGCGTCAGAGGATACGGCAACAACAGCACTTTGACGCTGCGCGTTACAATCTCAGGCATAGACACGTGCAGTTTGTAGAAGGCGACCAAGTCTGGATATGGACGCCGGTTCGTCGACGGGGCTTATCGGAAAAGCTGCTCCGGCGATTTTTCGGGCCCTATACAGTGCAAAGGAAGTTAAGCGACGTGACTTATGAAGTTGTTCCGTCCTGCCCTTCTCCTCGAGCACGCCGCCGGCCACAACCTGAAGTAGTCCACGTGGTACGCATGAAGCCTTATTTCTCCCGATGACGACTTTTGTGACCTCAGCGCTACGTGACCCCGCCATTTACGCAGCATACCATACGGTGACTCTACGCATCGGGACGATGCTCTCTTGGGAGGGGGGCAAATGTCACGTGTACAAGAAGTTTAAAGAGGACGACGACGAAGGGAACGCCTCCAGCCACCTGTCTTCAGCGCGTGCCGACGAACTGTCGACGACGACGAGGAGGAGCAGAGTGTCTCGGGCAGTGGCGCGCGAGAGCACGTGGACCGAGCTGGACGATCGAGAACGGCAGTCTAGCGCGTGGTGGGCCGGAGGAAGCAACTTCTTCGCTGAGTGACTAGGAGGCACAAGTTCGCCTTATTAAATTACCATCACTCACCCGGACTATTTCGTCATTATTCTTGTTACGTGTCAATATTATATATATATATATATATAGATAATATCTTTATATAAATATATATATACTATATATATTATATATATATATATATATATTATATATATATATATATATATATATAAATCTATATATACACAAACGCCGCATGATCTTTCTGGGCGGGCCGATTCCACCTCGTCACACACCACTGGGGAATACACGCACGGGCACTATCATCGTTGCGGTCCTTATTGGGCGCGGGATCGCTGGCTGGGGTGACATGAAGGTCGTTCGTGCCGTTGCTCCTTAATAAACAGTTATCACGTATGTGGTCATCGTGTTTGTGTGAGAGACGTTGTCACCACTGATCTCACTACCCCGACCCATTCCAGTAGTTCCCTGGAATCCGCTGGTGTCGACAATGGGACCCTCTCATTTTTTTATATAATTAGAACCAACGCGACCACGGCTAAAGACGAAATCCGCGTCTTGACAATCAGATACTGGCAGCGTCACCCCGAGGTTCCTGAAGGACCCACGGTTATAAAGTTAGAAATGACTGGACAACTACAACCACGGGAATTCTTTCAATAATTGTACTTACGGTGGAAAGGTCTTGAAGCTAGTCCTCGATCAGACTGCGCCGAGACAATGAGTTTTATACCATGAACAACTAATTTAACAAGAACATGAACAACACCTCCTTAATTACCATGAACAACAAAATTAACAACATGAAAAACACTTACCACAAAACTGTGTCAAATATTTGGGCCAGCCCCCAATTCGGGAGAGGTTCGAAACAATCAAAAAGAAATTCGAGGAACGCGTGCGGTAATCTCGAGAGTCCCACACGATGTTCAATGAAGGCACATTGGGCCTCTCAAAGGAAACTAGAAATTTTGTTCGTGAAAACATTAGCGTATTTCTGAACAGCGCATTTGCAGTGTAAAACCCCACCTGTGTTCATCAGGTCTCCACGCCTTGTCAGTGCTTTCACAAACTACATTGCGGGCCTGATGGTTCATTTTGCTGCTTTTTATACCCTGAACATTTTGTTTGTCATTCAAAGAAATATTTCTACGGTGTAAGACAACTGTGTTCTCTTCTTTCTTGGCATTCTGCCGTTACGCATTTCAAGCACGAATTCTTCCAGAGATTCTGCACTTGTTTATTGTACAGTAACCCGACAGCTTTGGTTATAAACCCAGTATGGCTCAGTAACATTTTTTTTACAAGCAAATTTAAACAGGCGGATACATTCATCTGGTATTGTAGATAATCCGGAACTGGGGCCCCTAATTCGAAGTTCGCACACCTGTAGGGGAAAAGCTGAGAGAAGAAGGCAGTAGAATGTATTATTTTCCAGTATTTGTTCATCATGTAGAATTCGTGCAAAAAATTGTATTCATGTGTAGATAGTAGGAGGTTTATATCTCTATAATATGCTATATTGAAATCTACCGCAGGAAATTTTAACAACAGGGCATTCAGAAACATCAACCATATTTTATTGTTGCCAGAAATACATACGAGACGACCATTTAACGCGCTTCAATGAGCTAAGTTGTCATTGAAAAACGAAAATATTAAACACAGGTTCACACCGAAGAACAGATTTTTATGCAGTTTCAAGCAAATATAAAGCGTAAAAGTAACCATGAGAAAGCATGCCCTTAACAAGCGTTATAAACCCTAGAAGGTTCGTAATTATGTAGTCAATGACACTCTTTCAAAATTTGGCTCAGCTGCTTGGGTTTTCGTAGACTTTCTAGCACTTCAAAGTTGTGTGCATTGAATATTTTCCAATCTTGTATTTGGCCTGTTATGACAGGAATGTATACCCTAACCTGCAACTGGAAACAGCAATTCAGACTGTTTTCTTACAAAAACGTCAATGCACGTCTTCCTGTGTACAGTTTTGGAAGAAACGTGCGTTTGAGTCAAATGAGATTACCGCAAAGCAACATATTGTGAGGATGACAGAGCCGTGCCAGTGCAAGCTTTTGCATAAATTTGGTCGAAGTGAGGTAATCCAAATATCGTGTTCAGCTGGTTGGTCCAGTGGTCTTTGATTTTGCCTACGTGTACTCTCCGACTAATATTTTTGCGTTTAACTGTTGCAAATAGTTGCACTCTGCGTAGACTGACTTGTATTGCTGAAACGCATAAAGATTTTGCTATTATCGTGCGCAGACAGTGCTGTTTTTCACAGGAAAGTGCGCAGCTAAAATGGGCAACGCCAACAGTCAAAGAAGTGTAGGTGA
The DNA here is from genome assembly GCA_013339765.2 of Haemaphysalis longicornis. Taxonomy (NCBI): domain Eukaryota; kingdom Metazoa; phylum Arthropoda; class Arachnida; order Ixodida; family Ixodidae; genus Haemaphysalis; species Haemaphysalis longicornis. The sequence continues at coordinate 6,807 of JABSTR010000489.1, read as the reverse complement.
AAAGTTACTAGCAATAGTAATTTTTCATTATAGAAGCAGCTACAATACAAAATATTGTACGTAAGTCGAGTCGTTAACTTAGGTGCACCGAACCGTTCTACCAAATTCCGTGAGCCTTTAAGGGTAATGACGCCATTCAGTACATATAAACTTGCTGCGCTCATAACTGCACTAAAAAGTCAGGTCAATGAAGCAATTTATTTACTCTTGCCTCATTTTTAAGTACATTGAGAATCAATGACGAGGGTCCTGACTAAGGTAAAAAATGTGTCCGCATGAGAAAACAAATGCGGTTGCTGCCTCTTTCATAGGATTCGCTAAAACACAAAAGTGAAATGTGCCTTCACTGGAGCGTATAAATGTTTGTATGTGCATCCAAAGAACTTTCCCGTGACTGCTTATAACACGTTGGTATGGCGCCGTAAGACGCATCAAGCTAACACTGTGTATTGCACGCTGTGGAACACTGCGGAAAGCCGACTGAAACCACAGCCGCTGGAAAACCGTGCTAAGAAAACCTAACCGAAACAGAAATCAAAAGCAGTAGGGGGCGGAGGGTGCCTCAATTATACCGCGTCTAGCCTACACGAAGGCGCTGGCATCTTGGCGTCAACTGTCGGCGCCCATTAGCGTCATGATGAACTTCGCTTCGTGCCTCCTAGACGGTAGCGCCATCTGCATGACGGTGATAGTGTGAAATGTACAGGCCGTGTTCGTAGGCCTACTGGTTCTTGGAAGTTATAGCGCAGTGGGCCAAGCGCTGAGTACCTCCTGACGCTGAGGAGAGTTCGTGTCTAAAGTCCGTGCACAAGCGGGTCAGTGAAACTTTTTCTGGCCATGTCATTTCCGTCACGAAAATGACGCTGATGAGGTCGTGGTGTAACCGGGAATAAAACCCTTTTGTATTACAAAAAATTGGGCACGTGTAGTTGCTAGTTAGCAGAAACAATTTGCGAAACTCTTTTGCAATTGCGCAGCTCCGCCTTTAGGCCGCATAGACTTATTGTAATATTGCGCAAACCATCGCCTTTTATTGGCGCTAAAGACTGAAATTATCAATTGTATAATAACAGTAATGTTTGGTATAAAGTGAAAGTTACGCATGCTTTCATACTACGTCCAGTGCAAACAATGCGAAACAATTGCCCAAATACTGCACAGGCGATTTTGTCGATAGACAACACAGGTGATTCGGGACGAGACACCGCTTACCAAAAACTCATCTGTAAGCGTTGGACACTGCTGAAAAATTGAAGACTTTCGCTTTGAAAGTTAAAATAAACGAAGAAGTACGTGACTCTGTAATACACATGTTCGCGTTAACATTATCATTCTGCTGTTCGGAGCAAGGTGTTGAGCTCCCGAATGAAACCTGCACAAACTCGTATTCTTGACACCGCTGTAGTACACATCGAAAAGATATTTTTTGGCATGCAAAACCTCAACTGTGAATGCACAAAAAAGAGATCTGATGAATACGGGTTTACGAAGAAGCAGTTCGGTCATGTCCTGGTGGTTATAATGCGCAATGAAGGTAGTTTGCTACCTATCTCGTTCTCATAGTGTCCACCTTGTGCTGGCTCCCGCACTTTTCCTTTTCGATCAATTGAAATATTACAAAGCGATTTGCCCTCGCTGAAAAATTGCTAAAAGAGACCTACACCAAAATTGCGAGCGGGCTTTCTACGGTCGCGCGCACAAGCTAATATGCTTTCTGGAGCGATTTAAAAAACCGACCTCGAATTGAACTTTTTAAATAGGTGTCCCTTGAACTTCAAGGAAGCAAACTGATCATTCTTTTGGCGTACATAGCATGCTTGGTGATCTACAGTCTACAATGGTGATGAGTTTTATATCCATTCATTTTGATCTGGTCACCTTAATGAAAAATATAAATACTTATGAAATTATGGTTGCGGAAAAGACGACACAACACTTCAATTTAGCGTTGAATGTATTGCGCATTAACACCCAAGTGTGTATTTTCTGCCCTTTCTTCAAATCAACCGGAATTGAAATAGTGTAAAAGAAGTGCCCCAATTTTGCGTTAGGCACTTTTTTGATACTTTAACACAACCAGCAGAGCTACGAAGGTGAAATCTTCAAATCCTGTAAGACCTGGTATAGCGGACGATTTACAGAACGCATAGACTACACCCGGTTGCGTTTTAAGTGGAGATCACTTTAGCAATCCACCTCGTCCTCGCAGTTTGTAAACGGTAACTCTGTAACGGCCCGCTGTCACAGTATCCCGTGGCATCACGCAACACCAGAGGGACACGCGGCTTCACGCACCCAAGCTGCGCTGCGAAAATTTACCTGCTTGTACCTCAACTCAGCCTTCCAGCCAATAGTTGAAAGCATACTTGAACAAGCGGCTTATATTGTCGTAACTATTCCAAAGTCCCGAACTACTGGGACTTGTCATACATGTGTACATTATTTATTCAAGCGGAACCTGCCGGTGCCTTTGAGGCGTATTATATATAACTAACCAGCATTGCCCGCATCCATTTAGTTAGAACTGTTTGTTTCTTGAATTTCTACGATCGTAAGGGAAAGACGTGGTTGCGATAATCAAAAAATGATGCTTTCAAAACTTCGCAGTAATTGTCGGGCCCATGCGACATGAAAGCAAGCACGTAGAGAACAGAACTCCCGATCGTTCTGTTGCAGGCAGAGAGCTCGCACCACCAAGACGGGAAATTTGAATTTCATTGGCCAACCACCGTTCACTCTATCAACTGACGAGGGAGACAAGAACGGCTATGTGATTGAAGGGGTGGTAGCAGTGAGCGGACAAGGGCAGCACAGCTGCTCAGGTGAATCACTGCTCTGCACTTCCGACGGCTTTCACGTTCAGTGAAACTGCTCTATGTTGTTTACAACGACGCTGCATACCTTTGGCCCCTCAATGCTTCCTCATATGCGTTCCTAAATTGGATGCTCCTGACCACTTAAATATCCGCGTTTGGAAACCTTCTCTACTATCCATCCAGGTAGTCGGAAAGACGCCGCACCCAGCAGCTGCGGAGACATGAAAGAAGGTAGAAAGTGTTTTGGGCTTGCTCGGGGCACCACAACACATACAGAAATATTAGAACGAGACGGGGCAAGGCTCTGCCACAGCAAACGCATACATGCAGGGTAGGGTGGAGAGGGCGTGCCATGGTCGCGATATGCCTCGTAAAAGACGCAGACATGAGAAAGGGTAACTGCGGCAGTTGCAAAAAGCACGTTGAAGGGTAGCGAGAGAAAGTCCTGAATCACATGGGCACTGCGGCCAAACAAGACAAAAGAGCTTCTTGCAGTCCTTGCACTGCTTGGACCCGGATTTGCTGAATTTTCTTTCGTAATTTCGTGCACCCCAATCAGTGCGACAGAACGTGTCTGAGCAAACCGCTAAAATAAATCGTCGGGACAATCGTTTTTGGCGAGTAAATGATCATTATGATTGTTTGGCAAGTGACTATGTTGCCTGACCTTGGAAGCACTACATTTATTTATTTATTTATTCACATATCCTAAGGGCCAAGGGGCATTACAGAGGGGAGTGGGGGATAACAAAATTATTGAAGAATATACAGCAAGTAATATTATGATAACAACAGCTCTTTACACAAACAGTACCGACACTGCGATAGTGATATCAACAGCTCCTTACTTAAGGAAGCATGCGTTGCATAAGTTGGCGTAAACACTTATATCCCAACCTCACTTCAACAGAGTCGACACTGCAGAAATTTGGTTGGCGACAAACAATACAAATACAACTAAACTTCACCTGAGAAGAGTAAATAAACAAACACTCCCCAGGTCAGGGAAGGTAAAAAACATAACGACATCACATTTTCACTGATACAGTCTGGAAGCTGCACGCCTAAAGCCACGACGTCCAAGATTTTGGCAACTGCATGTGGCAGTTGATTCCATTTAACAGATGTGCTCGGTACAAATGAATCGTGAAAACGCTTTTTATGACAAGATATAATACCTACTTTGTATCGATGATCAACGCGCGCTGAGATGTACGATGAATTCGTTAGTACTCTTTCCTTAAGAATGAAATTGGCATGATATATTTTTTGGAATAGGCACCAACGCGATATTTTCTTGGGATGCTCGAGTAGCGGTAGAGATAAAGTCGTTTCCATCGTGGTGATGCTGGACGTGCGATGATAATTTGGAAGTATGAAGCGACATGAACGATACGAGGATGCGAAACAGCAGCCGCATACTCTAATTTCTAACGAACCAAAGTTTTATTCAGAATTGATATCAAAGAGCTAGGTGAAGAATTAAAGTTCCGACGAATATATCCTAACATACGGTTGGCATTACTTAAAACATAATCTATGTGAGGTTTCCATGATATGTTAGAAAACACAATAACACCTAAATATTTGTACCACGACACGAGTTCAGGACAAACATTGTTTAGTGAGTATTCAGGAGGTGTAGTGTTTTATTTTTGTAAACATATCGGGGCTAAACGTTGAAAAGCACTCAAAGAAGCATGCTGGCGGGCTTCTCGGTAGTTTTTTGTTGTTTGTTGTCTGCTTTGTGCAGTCAGATGTACTTATCAGCAAGTAGAAAAAGCGCAGTACAATAATTCATTATAGATGATAATTGCTGTACCAGATGTCGTAACACTACAGTCAAACTAATCAGCAATGTGGCTTGTGCGAAATCCTAGATACAAAACACCATTATTATATGCTTCCGACCTGTATAGACCCGGTAATACACATCCGTAACCGTGTAGCTTTTCATAATAAATGGATCCTAATATGAGAAAGTGGGAAGAGAACACTGTTCGTTTTACAAACAATTCCCGTTTTTCTAATTATTCGATGAAGGACGCGATCAAAAACAGGTTTTTCTTTCATTTTTTTACGCTAGTTTCACTGTTTTTAGCCTCTTGTGAAGCAAATTCGGTACTGCCGATGTTTTGTGAAGCTCTGGCCATTGAGAGTTTGGTATTAAAAGAACAGAAAAATCCGAAGCGAAACGCCACCAGCCAAAGATCTTATTTATTCGGCAGTAACTAATAATTTGCTATATAGGGGTTTGTTATACCAAGCTTCAAGTGCAGCGGATTCGTAGGCTTCGAAGTAATTGTAAAAGTGGAGGAATGCAAGCAGCCCTGGCTGTGAGTGTGAAGAGCACCTCGAATTCAAAAGCGCAATTTCGTGGTTTCGCTATTACTATCTGTCATCACAACACACACACACACACGCCCACACACACATATCTATAAATAAATATACCATATATATATACCGTATATATATCATATATTTATATAGATATATACACCGTAGAGCGAACAGACGAACGGGTAACAAACAAATTTTATTGACGTTTCGGCCTGGGACAGGCCTTCGTCAGTGCCTGACGAAGGCCTGTCCCAGGCCGAAACGTCAATAAAGTTTGTTTGTTACCCGTTCGTCTGTTCGCTCTACGGTATTTTTCACCGGCCATTGCATCATCTTCTGACGTATATATATATATATATAATATATATATATATATATATATATATATCTATATATATTATATATATATATATATATGGGGACCAAGAGGTTCTCTTTCGAACGCTACCACACGGCATATACTGTTGGAACTTCTTACTCTTCTACGTGGTAGCAGACGACGATGCATCATCATCAGTTTCGTGTGACAAAGAAGCGGTGGCACGTGCTCGCGCTCCACACGTCAGATGCGTTATCATCTGACGTGTGCTCTAAGCTCTCTCTTGACGGCTTGGCAGCCGGAGGACCTCGAGGTTCATTAACATGGTGCCGGAGACCCGGGATCTCGAGACAAGGCCAACCTCAATCGACGCATGGAGCCGCGCAAGAGTGAAGCGACACGACGCGACACCTGCGACCTTGGCCCCAGAATCTCAGGCCGCCAGTTGACCACAATGAAACGGCTACTCCGACGTCGCGAGAGCCTCTGCTCACAACTGGATGGCATAATAACCGAAGCGGAAGAGGCACTGCGAGGGCAACCTAGACTTTCGGCGTCCGAGGTGAGCGTTCTGCTTGAACGAATCGAAGCGCTCCACGAGCAGATAAAGAAACAGGACGACCTCATATTTGACGAGACACCAGACAGCCTACTCGATAGAGAGATGTCGGACGCGGGAAAATATGGGGACAAGGTCGTGAACACGTCAGCGGCCATGCGCTTCAGGTTTCAAGATGCGCTGGCATCCAGACCTACGCGACCGCTGAATTACCAGACACCGATCCCCAACAAGGTTAAGTTGCCTCAGGTTGACCTCATAAAGTTTGATGGAAACAGGAAAAACTTGCAGCGCTTTTGGGTGCACTTCGCGTCGGCAGTGCGTAACCATGATGACTGAGCACTGCAGACAAATGTAACTATTTGAACACCCTCGCTGACTGGACCAGTATCTGCCGCATCGGCGATCTCTGGACTCCAGGCCAGCGAGGAGTGTTACAAAGACGACCCATCGACATCCTAAAGAAGCGCTTCGGTGACGAAAGGCTCATCATTATAGATCACCTCAGAGGGCTTCTGGACATAAAATCAGTTTCGTCGTCTTCGAACGTGCATCAACTTTGACGGCTATATGTCAAGGTTCAAGTACACGCACGAAGTTTGAAGGCACTTGGCATTAGTACTGCTAATTACTGCCTAATGCTACTGGAGATCCTCTTCAGGAGTACTGCCATGCGACATGGTTCTGAAATTTCACGAGAACTTTGGCCCACCGACACCTTCAACAGCGGCATCCACCTCAACTGAAGTAATAGGGGACCGTCAAAACCA